>JAUKNK010000301.1:110000-360000 GCA_030765055.1 Mantis religiosa
CTACTACTACTATTATTATTATTATTATTATTATTATTATTATTATTATTATTATTATTATTATTATTATTATTATTATTATTATTATTATTATTATTATTATTATTATTATTATTATTATTATTATTATTATTATTATTATTATTGTTGTTGTTGTTGTTGTTGTTGTTGTTATTAAATAAAAGGAGCAAAAAAACGTGTTGGGAATAAAATGCTCTCGATACGGTATACTAATTCTGGACCTGGATTTACTTAATGGCAATAATTAAGAAATGAATGTCAATAATGAAGAAATCGACGACAATAGCACGGATGTAGGTTATGTTAGAAATATTGGTTGTGGTATGGTACAGGAAATTGATACATCAGCTCTTTTATATGCTTGTGGTTATGCAGCATTTAAAACTGCCACAAAAATAAAGTGTGAGCATTGCACAGAAGTAATTAAAAGAGAAACCGTTGGCGATGAATACTTTGAAGCTGACAACAGAGGATTATCGGTCCCAACTACATTCGTTATTAAAGTGGGGGACAGGTGGACACATCCTCGGTAGCGTAGATGGTAGCATGTCTACCTCACGTTCAAGAGGTTCCGAGTTCGAATCTCGGTCAGGGTGAGTTACCTAGATAAGGTTTTTCCCTGGTTTTCCCTTATCCTGAAAGACGAATGTCAGGTAACTCTAAGCTCCATGGACCCCGGACTCATTTGAGCATCATTTCACCAATTTCATTCACCGTCCGATATGACAACGTTGGAGGACGTAAATTGCCAAAAAAACAGCATTTAGAGTAATTAGTGTACCTGTATCTGAACAGTATGGACATGAATTCTTTCAAGAATGCGACGAACAACATGCATTGTTGTGTAGACCGACAGTAAAAAAAGTGATTGAAAACGAAGAACTAAACTCAATCATAATGAAAAAATGTCTTCGGAAATGACATGCGTAAAATTACAGACAAAATTGTGCGTGTGCGTGTGCTATGTAATATTTTGTTATCAAATTATAAGAAGCGGAACGATTCATTAACAATGCTGAAGGCAGGCACATCAAGAAAGCTGAAGACATAGCAAAAAAAAATTCAACGCTACCTGGATAGATGTAAATACAATTAGAGTAACCTAAACCTCATTGTGAAGCTAGTTATGACGGACTCCATGCAATGTGATGGCCCTGTGACGTCACCCCCCTCCATCAACCTTCCCGCCTGTATAGGGTCCGCCGTGAAAATGAAATGTGTAGTGTTTAACGCCCGCTTTTACTACATACGGCACCGCAGGCGATGACACTGATGATATATGAGATGAGGATTGATCACCGGTGGAATGAGATGGCGGGGGAAACCGGAGATCCCGGAGAAAACTCGCCCCAGTGCCGTGTTGTCCACCACAAATCTCACTTTGCGGTCGCCTGGGATCGAACCCGGGCCGCCTTGGTGAGAGCCAAGTGGTCTAACCGCTGAGCCACGGCGCGACCCCGGGTTCACCGTACTTAAGCCCATTGTACTTACAAAATACGTAACAAACCCGTTTCTGAAAATACTTTTCTTGGCTTTAACTCCAAGTGGATAAAGAATCGTGCTTTTTAAATAAGAAATTTAAAAAAAAGATTGGGTAGAGCATAATGTGAATGGAGGATAATGGATTTTGTTTGTTTCGTATAAACCTCCCCCCACTCGATGATCATAACCGGTATTTTGACTTAAAAAGCGAAATATGACAGTATTAAAAACTTCTAAAACTGAGATATTTAACCTTCGCTGTTTTGTATTTAAATCTTAACATGAAATGCAACACTCATAACGACTGCTACAGTTTTGGAATGATTCCGGTTCCCTTTCAGCCGGGAGTCACACTCGGGAAATCTGCTTGAAAGCACTGCCTGCTACACTTACATTTACTTTCGTAGTTCTGTGAATTGACTCCAGACTTGACTACTCGTATCTAATTCGTATTAATGAATACTCGTAACGCTGGCCATTTTATGACTGTACTAGCGTACTTGATACAATATCTACCAAAAATAAGACCTGAAGCTTTCCTGGCGACGAATACGCTCACTTTCTTCTCGGGCGGCCACCCAGGTGAAAAGAAGATTAGATATCAACGTTTCGGGAGTGTACATGTCTCCTATCATCAGGATATTTATAAAATGTTATAACCACAAAATGTAATACTGGATATAACACAACTATAAACAAAGACAAAACACTATCAAAATTCGAATTACTGAACAAAAGACTGTTTTCAGTAAATTAAATGCCAGGTCAGGAGATGGCGTGAGTATAGAAAATTGTGTCAAAGAAACGTAACTACTTAACTTGATTATCAAGCTGTATTGATCTGTGCTACTTAATTCCATGGATTTCCATTTTTAAAGCCAGTCTCCAAGAGAAGCTGAAGTGAAATCCAGCATCACGATTAACCGTGCTCCTTTCAGAGGAAATCGCAAAAGCCTCCTTAATTCTCCGCTCCCATTAACAGTTGCATTTTGCCAAGATGGTCGTCTCTCGAAGATTGACCCTATGATCGTTATCAAAACAATGCTCTGCCAGCCCAGACTTCTCAGGTTGCATTAAACGAATGCTCCGTTCATGTTCGATTATTCTAGTAGCGACGGTCCTTCCGGTTTGTCCTATATACGGTGTCCCACATTCACAGGGAATGCGGTACACTCCCGGAACTTGGAAGTCCAGTTTGTCTTTCACTGGTCTCAACAGATGTTTAATCTTCGGAGGTGGCTTGTGGATGGTCCTGATGTCCTATTTAGCGATAATTCAGCTGATTCTGCAGAATAGATTGCCGGTAAACGGGATGCAGGCTGTAGCAGTAGGCTTATCTGACTCTTGCTGTATTACGGGTTTCCCTTTCCTAGCTTTGGTGATCGAGGCTTCAACGTCATATTCGGAGTAGCCGTTTTGACAGAAAGTGAGTCTCATTTGCTGTAATTCTTGTTTTAAGTGGCTGGGATCAGAGGTAGACAAAGCTCTGTGAGCCATTGTATTGAGAACTCCCAGTCGTTGAGACTTATGATGGAAATTATGAGCGTTCAGATAGAGATCGGTGTGTGTAGGCTTGCGGTATACAGCATGCCCCAGTGTACCGTTGCTGTTTTTTTAAACAAGAATGTCCAGGAATGGAAGAGTTTCATCCTTCTCCACTTCCATGGTAAACTGTATCTGAGGTCGAAGGCTGTTGAGATACGCAAGGAAGCTAGAGAAGGTGTCTGATCCATGTGGCCAAATTACAAAATGTCCAGGTATCTATAGAAATGAGATGGTTTAAGTGGAGCTGTGGCAAGTATTTCATTTTCTAGGTGTTCCATACAGAAATTAGCTATAGCTGGTGACAAAGGGGAGTCCATTGCTACTCCGTCTACTTGTTCATAGAGTGTACCACCAAACAAGAAGAAAGTGGACGTCAGGGTATGTCGTAAGCGCTCTATGTAATCAGCCGGAAATTGCTCCTTCAGAAGTTGGATGGCTTTTTGAAGTGTTACTCTTGTAAATAGAGAAACCACGTCGAAGCTGACAAAAAGATCACAAGGGCCAATGGTAATGTTCCTAAGTGTATGTATAGTATAGCAACGCAAAGAAAATCCCTGTAAGGAATGTGCTGTGGGACAAGGACAGCGAATGTGTGTGGCAGAGAATGCTTGCTATACAAGGAGCAGACCGTTAAAAAAACATGTGCCCTATTCACTCTGTACATTAAATCCGGAAAGATTGATTCACAAAAACAGAAGCCGTCAGAATGGTTTTGAATGGTCTGTAACTGTACTGACATGGGGTGTCATAAACCTGTCCAGGGAGGGTGTGGGGATCTTCGGCCAACCCCCTGCGTCTCGCCCCTCGGAGACTTTCTCTCCTGTGGAGGAGTATACAAACTGTGTGGAATTACTCACATGATGTGGGCAGTCCCCTACCAGAGGTTGTAATAGATCAGCCAGGTGACGTGACAGCCGATATGTAGGGCTGCTCCTGGCGTCCACAATGGGGCGTAAAGGAACGTATATATTCTAGGAGGCCTGGGACCCGACGGTGATACCGCCTAACAAACTATTGATTGTGTAGAAAATGAAGCTAGCTACAGTGAAGCAATGAATATTACACAAATATAACAATTTGTAACATAAACTTCACTAATCGTAAGAAAATGATGTTAATTCTTCTTTCTAATTGTGATCGATTTCACAAACAAATTGTTTGCATCTTCAGCTTCTTACGAAACGTAGTTTGGAAACCAGAACGAAAGAACATTTTCGTAACATTATGTATAAACACGCTGATAAATCGCCCGTAGCAGATCATTTTTGGTCATTTAACCATGAAATAAATCCTGAAGTTGAATTATTAAAACAATTAAATGTTCCGATAGGTTTAATGGTTTGGGAAAAGATACTTATTTTAAAAAATAAACATCGCATAATGAATTTTGAAATACCAGTAGTTGATTCTGTTTTTAGGTTTGTTTCGTTTTCAGATTTTGATAATACTGAAACAAATATAATAATATGGTAGCCGGAATCCTTGACAGCGAAGTGTGTTGAAGGACTGAAGATGAAAGCAATTTGTTTGTGAAATCGATCTTACTCGAAGAATTAACATCATTTTCTTAAGATAAGTGAAGTTTTTGTTACAAATAGTTATATTTGTGTAATAAGACAACAAACTGTTTACTTTACAGCTATCTATTATCTGTGTCTACTTGCTCTGTCATCAATATACATATTAAATAATACATAAATGCTCATCTCAGTCATGACTATTAGAGGAAAATAGGAATAACACGTAAATAGAGTGTCTGTCTGTATTAACACAAATTGCCATTTGGTATTCGAGGTTTTGCTAAAATTCCCTGTAAAAACAGCAACACGTTTTTGGAAAATTGTATTTCTAAAACCAGTGATTTAGTTGGAACAAAATATTTGCGGGAACTCACCTCATTTATTCAGCAGTTCCAAATGGGTAAGGTTACGTCATTCTACAGAGGGAAAATATTTTCCGGAACGGCGTTGCGCGGCCCGTTCCGGTTCAACTAAAACGATGTATTTGATGTATTTTGTAACATCAAACGTTTTCGAGGCGACTTGACGTTCAATAGCACAAAGCTCTGGACATAAACGACGTATTGAATTACATGGAACATCTTACAGGCTAAAACGACGCGAAAACGTTTACAACAGTAATGCAATATATCATGTGGCCAAGTCATTACGCAATAATCTGATACAAAATAAAAACATGGCAACTTGTTTTAAAATATTCGATATAAAATGGAGGATAGAGTAAAGGAGCGGCAGACAGTATTTCCAAAGGTTGTCGACGTAACAAGATATATCATCCATCGATTGTTTACACTGTCAGGTTTATGGTATTATTATCGTGAAAATGGCAGACTAAAGTGGGTAAACAATGATACTATAGCACTATAAATAATATATTATTCGACAGAGCGTTGAGGTGTATTGATCTTCAGATGACCAGGGCTGTGATCGTCTCTTATCGGATCTTATCTGGTCGATTAGAAGAGTCAAATATTAGTAAGTTGACGTACAGTAAGTTACGAAACACAAATGCAGTGATTGGAAACTGCGTGTGTCTATATGATATGTTTTCTCGCGCCTGCCGATGTATGACACATTGCTGTCCAGAAGACATGATGATATCTGAACAGACTATATGTACATACACTGGACTCACCGTGTATGTGCGATAAGTTCAGGTAAACATCTGTGTTGCGAATTTTTCCCGATACGCCTTCTCGCTTTACCATGTAGTACGTGCACTGCCAGTTTCCTTACGTATCACAGTATCACCAGTTTGTTTACGTAGTGTTGACAAGCATGATTTGGATGTTGGCAACGCTCCAACCATGACGTCACGCCCGCCATATTGCTACGCCGTTATTGTGCACTTCTACCAGAAAAAGATATCATATTCCTGTTTGAGAAACTGTACTGGAAATTGTAATCAAATATAGAACATTTCGGAAATGGTTCACTCCACAACAAAAAAAAAAAAAACTATTTAAGATAAATTGTGCGTTTTAAGCCGATCTACACCACGTTACTTTGTTAAAATGATAATTTTGCAAAAACTGTAAGTCCAGGGCGAGGGTATTTACCAAAACATCTTGATGTCATATCCTTGGAGAATGCTGAATACAAATTGTGAGTTTGGTATTTAGCCGACTTTTCATTTTTGATTTACCGTGGAGCTTTCTCTACCAAAAAGGACTTTATTTTTTTATTAATGTAATGCAAAAACTTGTATTTCTGCTGAAGTCTTGCTGTTGTAATTTTGTGTAAAACGCAATGCTTCTCTACTTACTGTAAGTATGTAGTAGAAAACTAAACATGATTTTATTCAGGCAATCGCAAAACGTATATCTAAGGTATAGCTAGAAGTTTTGGGTGGAATGCAATACTTGCCCCTGAAGCAAAATTGTATATGTCGAACAAAGAGTTTTACGTTGCGGCGCCAATTTGTAACTAAAATGTTTATGGGTGAGCAAATAAGTCGGCGAGCAATGAGGTTTCTCTCAGGGTATGCGTGGATGGGTGTGAGAAAGAGATTTTAATAACACTAGAATGCCCGTCTCCAAATTATTTATTCACTGCTTCTTTTCAAACATCGAAATGGAAGTTGCCGATCGAGGGTTACCAATCTCGGTTTAGAGTTACTGAATGCTAATTGTTTATTACTCGATAAATTTTGATGACCCGACAAATATTCAAGACAGAACAAGTTGACCGCTCTAATAGGCTTCACGTCTCAGACTCCTCTCATCGGCCTGACAACAAAGACTCCTCTGCTCGGCTTCAAGCCGAAGACTGTTTATAATGGCTTCCTAGCCGCGAACTAGCCACATCGGCTTCACGCCGAAGAGTCCTTTTTTTTTTTTTTTTTTTCACCACAGCTGTGCGTGTGTGTATATATAACTTTCACTCTCAAAATTCCTTTTCAACCAAAATCCCTTTGTGGCTGTCTTGTCGCCATTGTAAATGATCCAAAGACCTCCCTATTCATCCTGGTCAAGCGAGCCACTTTAGAATTCTTCTAAGGACACTCCTTCTTATATTGCTTTGTTATACACTTTCCTCCAACTCAACTGGCCTTGCCCTGGTAGTAACAAAGAACCAACATTCCTTTGACATCCCTCATGATTCGTTCCTTCTGGCAAACCTTAATTTCGGTATCACCCTTACTTAACACAGGTACTTACATGGCAAACAAAATATAAACTAATCAACATACTTTAGTTAGCTGATGGAAATTAATCATTTCTTCACACTAGCAGTGTATAGGCTAAGGTTTCAGATAGAGTCAACATGAAAAATTCAATACCATGGCCGGGATTTGAACCACGGATCTCCTGGTTTCCGTCCAGTTGCTCTAACCCATCATCTATGTGTTTATCAGGAAAAATAGAAAAATTTAATCAACATATCTATACCAAAATTAAAAAATTAAAGAGAATGCTTTAGTGACTTGCATTTCAAAAAAGGTCAGCAAGAAAATATAAAAGAAGATTATCCATTGCTAAGCCAGAAGTTTGTTGAAACCATTAAAACTGAAAGCATTTTGTTGTAAACAAAAATTAGAAGTTTAACAAAATCAACTATTAAGTCTTCATGAAAATTTGTTGAATTCAACCATTTTTAAACTAAATTATTCTTTTTTTCTGTAGGAATACTAGGAAATAAAGCAAAAGAAATATATCATATATATTATTACTTATTACATCAAAAGAATTAATATATCCTACATACCTTTTTCAACATACCTTTTTTGCTTCTGCTGAAATAACACCACATAATATTCTGTATAAGGTAGTAATCTCAATTTACTAAAAAATTAGTCTTCTAAGAGATACTTCAGGTCCGTCAAAGTTCCTGCAGGAGGATTAGAAGTGAACGGTGGCGATAGCTCCAAATGAATGCAGTAATAAAATAGTCTTTGGAGTAAGCTATTTCTGATCTGGATTTCTTCTATAGTTTCCATGGGGAGCCATAACTTGGTAATCCAGTTCCAGACCAATTTTGAATCTTCTGGATTATCGAACTGTGATAATCTATTTAAGATAAAATTAATATCTGCCATGAAACTTCCACAAGGATCATCAGCCATATCAGTTTCGTATCTGATACTTCATTAACATATACGAAGATCAACTAACAAAGTAAAATCCTGCGAATCGTAGAAATGTTGATAAAACAATTGTGAAACGGATTTAGACAAGGTCAACTTTGTTCAGAAACTTTTAGTCGCGTGTGTGTTATCAGGAGGCCTTAAGTGCAATCTTGCTTAGACATAAGGACACCTATTTGAGAAATGGCAAAAATCGTCCTACCAAAGCGTGGATATTCGACCCAAAACGAGCATCTTGTGTACATTTTAGGATATTGCTTCGTGTTTCAACTCCCTTTCCCGGTGTAGTCCAAAACCAAACAACCAACGCCTGCGTTTCTCTTCAGACGATCGCTTAAACGTTATAATTTCAAATTATTGCAAACCTATATTATCTAAGAATTTATTAATGGTTATTTAAAGGTAATTCAATTTAGACCTTTACAATTACAGATACATTCTACTTATATCTCGTCAAATTCAAGTTCATGTTTATATCTTCAATCACAGTTGTAATGATTTTAATGGAAATATGATATACTTATGGAAGTTTTGGAGAAATAATGTTTTATATTGAATTTTCTGTCTGCATTTTATGAAGTTCTCTTTATTCTAATGTATTGTATGTAACTTGGAAACCGTAAGGAGTAAACAAAATAATTACACAAATAATCCAAACATAATATAAATTAATACGAGAAATATCCTTTCAGAAATGTTGTTTGCTATATGTCTCAACCTAGTTTAATCCTGCTGTAAACATCTGGGTGGGAAGAGAGACAGAGACAGAGATATTGGGACAGAAAACGGTTAAGCTGTTGATTGGCTTAGCGAAGTTAATGGGCGTTTTCTTTTATTTGCTTGCGTACGATAAACCCCTCATTTAAGTACAGTACTGTAAGTAGTTTTCTGATCACTGCTCTGTGCGAGCTAATTTCGGAGGGAGAAAAGTATGCAAATGTTTCGCTTATAAACGTAATAGCCCCACATTTTATCTTCCTGTTTCACAGACCACAAAGATGTGTTCTGGGCTCGTGAGTCCCGAAAGGAATATTTACAACAGATATTGCTATTTACAGATTAGACAGAGTGCAGGTGAAATTATACCCACCTTTGACTTATTATGTTAAATTAAGCTGGATTTTATTTAACAATTACTAAAGAAACTGCTATTAATAATATTTTTACATTCCTTTACCAGGCAGCTGTGTCGCAGCGGGTTATGTATCGTGTTTAATGCTGATTAAGATGTTATTGTTTAGGGTGTGCAGTTGCTTCTGATATTTAACACTGTATTTCCTGTACATCTCGCGTATATCACAAGCCCAAGAACACTTGTGTATATGCAATTTAAAATCAGTGAGCTTTATATCATGGAGCAGGCCAGTGCTTCAGCAGAAATGAAACATCGAGGCAAAACTTTAGAAAAGGGCGAGAGGCGAATGATCGAGCATCCTTTCGCGGTGCTTAAAGAAAGAATACCGGAATCGTCTATAAAAACATTGAGAAAGAAACTGGTGATCTCCTTGGTGTTTCCGCAAGTTGTGTTTATAATGTTAGAATGGAACAGCAAGCATCCGGAACTCTATTCAAATTTCAAAAGCTAGGACGGAAATCAGTTATAGTGGACAGAGAAGATATTGTGATGTGGAGACGTAAATATATACGGCAAATCAAAAGTTTTCGTAAGAATCCGATTAAGGGTAACCATTATGTTACTGCATGATTCTATTAGTATTCCAACGCATAGATTTAATAAATTAATGTGGAACCCAATTACATTTAATGTCTAGAAGTTAGCGCTGCTATATATATATATATATATATATATATATATATATATATATATATATATATATATATATATATATATATATATTGCTCGTGTTGCAAAACTTACGTACGTGCATGTAGCGTCTAATACGTGGCGAGTTGAGTCAGCTCCGCCTTATTGTTTACAGCAAGATTAAACTAGCCTGAGACAGAGTCTTTACGCCATTGTTTATTTTCCCAAGCTGAAATGTTTCTTATAAAGGAATAAGTCAGATCCGTGGTACAAGCTCATTAGCAATAGTAAACGAACTGTGATATCTAAATCCGATTTTTACTTCTGATCAAGCAAACAAACATTCGTATTGTCTAGTTTCTAGCAATTTCTAAACAACCAATTTATTATAATTAATGTAAAGTAGCATTATACCAAAATAAATAATACATAAAATATGAAAGTGTTACATATCAAATTATTATTATTATTATTATTATTATTATTATTATTATTATTATTATTATTATTATTATTATTATTATTATTATTATTATTATTATTATTATTATTATTATTATTATTATTATTATTATTATTATTATTATTATTATTATTATTATTATTATTATTATTATTATTATTATTATTATTATTATTATTATTATTATTATTATTATTATTATTATTATTATTATTATTATTATTATTATTATTATTATTATTATTATTATTATTATTATTATTATTATTATTATTATTATTATTATTATTATTATTATTATTATTATTATTATTATTATTATTATTATTATTATTATTATTATTATTATTATTATTATTATTATTATTATTATTATTATTATTATTATTATTATTATTATTATTATTATTATTATTATTATTATTATTATTATTATTATTATTATTATTATTATTATTATTATTATTATTATTATTATTATTATTATTATTATTATTATTATTATTATTATTATTATTATTATTATTATTATTATTATTATTATTATTATTATTATTATTATTATTATTATTATTATTATTATTATTATTATTATTATTATTATTATTATTATTATTATTATTATTATTATTATTATTATTATTATTATTATTATTATTATTATTATTATTATTATTATTATTATTATTATTATTATTATTATTATTATTATTATTATTATTATTATTATTATTATTATTATTATTATTATTATTATTATTATTATTATTATTATTATTATTATTATTATTATTATTATTATTATTATTATTATTATTATTATTATTATTATTATTATTATTATTATTATTATTATTATTATTATTATTATTATTATTATTATTATTATTATTATTATTATTATTATTATTATTATTATTATTATTATTATTATTATTATTATTATTATTATTATTATTATTATTATTATTATTATTATTATTATTATTATTATTATTATTATTATTATTATTATTATTATTATTATTATTATTATTATTATTATTATTATTATTATTATTATTATTATTATTATTATTATTATTATTATTATTATTATTATTATTATTATTATTATTATTATTATTATTATTATTATTATCATCATTATTTGTTGTTGTTTGCCATTTGTAAACAAAAAGGTGACACATTGGGTTACCCCAGAGCAGAGCAACTACACTTCTCCTGTATTTTATTGATCAGCAAACGTTTTCTTCTAACTTTGTATACCCTCATTCAGGATTTTGTTTTTAACGACCTGCAGCTCCATACATCACATTTAGAAGGGAAACAAAATATTGGATGTCACCAACAAAATTACTGGAAATGCATGCTTTGAGGACCCCTGAATGTCCAAATAAAGCTTTTTTTAAAAAGAGTCCGCGCATACGTGTGTGGTTGGGGGAAGTAATTGAATTCTGAAGAAACCCCTAATTTTCTGATTAAGAATAACATTCTTTTGTTGAGGTTGTCCAGAGTATTTCATAAGCCACAATTTTTCTTCAAAAAGCTCGAGAAATGCTATTATTCCTCAAGATAGCGGCCTTGAAAGCCTCAGATTGTTGAAGTTCTGTTCCTGCTAAAATAGAACAATGAAATTTTTTATAAAACTCAGCCGAAACTACGGTACAAGTAATACTTTTTATCTTAAAAAGGGATTTAATATTGTTCAGGACAATATTGCATATGCACACATACGAGTTACTGTATGTGGCTGTGTGGACAGAGAGAGAGAGAGAGAGAGAGAGAGAGAGAGAGAGAGAGAGAGAGAGAGAGAGAGAGAGAGAAAGGCTTCTAAGCAGTTGCACCAGGCAAATATTACCGTTAATCTTAGAACTGGAAATTCCGTTCAATTGTACATATTTAAATATTTTATTTAATGTAATGTCTACAACAGGTTCTGTAACATTTGTGATAACTTGAACACAACAATCGTCTAACAAAAGGAACAGAGAGTTCCACGCTCTCCTCTCTTAACATCCAACACAGTGAAATAAACATTTAAAACGACAATTGCTACCTGCGTATAGGTGACGTCACTGTAAAGTTCTTTGTTGGTATTCAAGAAAGAGGCTGAACTTATGTACAACGTTTGGTATTTAACCGGCATTTGTTTTGTATCATGCTGTTACAGACACACACAAATATGGACCTTTTACTAATAATGCCTTTTTAGGGCCGAGAAATCACAAAGGCGTAGGTATTTCCACTGAAATTTGGATAACGAATTTCTGGCAAACCATTCACTACCCCTCTACCTGCCATATCCGCAGCAGAAGACCCAAAAGTATACATTTGAAAATTCAAACAAATGACAGAGAATATCTAGGAAATGTTTAACTCCATAAAGAGTATGCAGCATAAGTTAGGGGAACAAGGGGCGAAACGGAACCTTTAACATGCAAATGGCTTTAAAATGATAAATATTGTAAATGAATAGGTGAAAAATTGCATATATGTTCTTTAAAATGTCATCTTCACTAAGATATAAGGTAACTTACCCCATATAGCCTACCTAAGGGTAGTTATTTTCTTACATTTTTGTGAGTGGCAATAAATTATTGCATTTGCTTACAATATAAAGTTCATCAAACTGGACATTTAATATTATGATGTGGAACAACTAAAATGATTACACAAGCCACAATAACAAATATGCAAAAAGATTAGTTTTGGGCATATTGAGTGCACTGTATTCCCAATGTGGCCTATTTAATTTCTTTTAGTAGCACATTTAAAATAATGGAGACTAATGAAAGAAAGAAAATGAGATTTAGAGTATCTATTATGTTTATTATCACCAGATAATATAAACTGAACTTCACCTCCGGCTATGGCTGGAATCTCTGTTATACAGACACTTCTGATTCTCAACCCATTGCCTGCAGGCCTAGGGTTTGCGCAGTGCAAAAGACCCTATGCTCCACTTAGGAACTACAGGAATTCATTCATTCATTATATACTGAGATTCTCTATGTGACAAAGATTTAAAGGATTTTTTTGAATAGCTGCTCCTGTTGCAATTGCACAAGAGACAACTGTTACATTTTCTCTATGTTCATTGCCAATTATGTGTACTCATGGTTCTTTGTGTAAATTCAGTCTGCAACCTTTCTCATCCAATGTTAAAAAGTCCTTCAGGATTTCTAAAATTTCCAATTTCTTCAAGAAGAGTTTTAATCTTTTGAAAATGGTCTTGAACAACTACTTTGTTTAACTTCTGTGTCCTAGCTGGATTAAGAAATTGGAATTTTCTGATAGAAGTTTCCTTACCCACTTGCGGCTTGCAATCTGCTTAACATCAGAAAATTTATGAGTAATATTATTTTTCTTTCCTATTCCATTCTTCGTCCGATATGACAACAAACTTCAGATAGGCAATCTTTTGCAATGACTATCCTCTTCAATGGACGCAGGAGGATAAACTAGGAGTCTCAACAGTTACCATTGTGAATACAATTGCATGTGTGAAGTTTTGATTAACTTGTACAGCAGTTAAAATTGTGATATACCATTATTGTTAGATACAGTAAATATGTAGCGTGCATTGAACTGAGTTGCTAGTCAGTGAGCTAGGAGCGGTGTTAATGTAAATTAGTGTAAGATAGTGAATTAAATGAAGATTATAAACTGCTTTTATTGATCTTCATTTTGAAATGGCTGTGGTGGTTTTCATGAACTCTTGCTGCAAATACAAACTACATAAACTTTATTGAAGGCCATTTAGACTGAAATAATAGATTATCTGAGTTAAGTTTAAATTTAAATGCTTTGTAAAATTTTTTAGTTAGTGCCAAGTTCTTAGCTAATGTGAATAATAAATATTAAATAACCATAACACTGCTTTATAAAATGTATTATGGATAGCTACCATGTGGGTTGTACAGCCTTTTTGTTGTGTAACATTCATTATTATTTATGTTGCAGTTGAAACTGCAGAAATTTTGGAACTAATGTTTAAGACAGAGTGTCTCTTTTGTAATATTTGTACAGTGTTAATACTATCTGTAGGTGTGCAGTTGCTAATTGTTTCACAAATTCTGCAAGACTTCATAATTGAATTTCTGTCTGTAATGTGAATGTTTTTTGTATGAACAATTTCATATTATTTGTAAAGATAAATAAATAAAAAAGAGGGGGAAAAAATACTCCCTGAAGAAAAAGTCTAAGGAGTTCAGGTCAGGAGATCTGGGCGGTATTTCAATTCGTCTTTCTGTAAATTGTGCCATGACTAATTACTTACAGGAAGATTTTGCGATGAAATAAACATTGTTGTCCTTATTATATTAGCTTATGTCTGTATTTGTTCAATCCAAAACCACATATTGAAGTGGCCTACTGTAATGTTTAATTCAAAACCTGCTCAACTTAAAGTAATGATGAATTTTTCTTTGCTTAAAACACATGCCGTAAGGTCCTAATAAATTTAAATTGCGGTTTGAAAGGCTATTTGTTTATACGTTATGAGACATGAGGACTGGAGTAGTGCAGAAAAAAAGAAATGTGGTCATTTAACAAACAAACAAGACAAAAATAGTAATCTCGGTATGGTATTCTAAAATAAGATAAGCTGAAAGGAGTGGGCATGGTGATAACGCCACCTTTGTGTTTAATGCCTTTCTCCGCAGATAGAAAAGACCATTAAAAGCGCTGTTAATATTTAAACATTGCACTCCTTTCGATTTCTTACAATGTCTTTTAAAAGTGATGTGCATGGGAGGCAACGGAGACAATAGCAACAGGCTGCAGGCGCGATCGCTCGATAGTACAGGTAGCTGCATTACCGACCGACTTTGTAGTTTCACAAATTACCACTAGATGTTTGAAACTTGTGGGTGGAAATCACAATTGAAGGACTGTGTTGATGGTGAATTGGTGCAAAGAAATTGACGTTTGTCAACAAAGCTGTTGAATTGTTGCACAGAAATTTGCGTTTGTCAAGAAAGCTATTGCAATGTTGTTAGTATTCTTTATTTGTTTTTTCTTTTTTGAATGCTTATACTTTATTATTCTGCATTTCATTTTTCGAAATTCTCGGAGGTTAAGTATATATTTTTTTGCGGAATCTGGTTAGAATTAATGTGATCGATGTATGTATTGTGCAGAATAAAATAGGACAAACATATCTATAATCTTTACTTATAAGTGATATGTGGAAAGAAGTGTCACGAACTCGTTTTGTTGGACCGAGAAAACGTCATTAATATGTACAGGTTTGTAACAAAATCATATGTATTTTACAGTTTGTTTTTGTTAATGCTGCTAGTATAAATGATTCATATACACACATATAGTATTTATATATATAAAATTCTGAGTGGACTAACATGCCTTTTTCTACTGTTATACAAACAGTTTTTTACAATAATCCTCTGTTATCTAGTGGGAATATTAGGTCGTGGTATGTGTGGCCTGTATTCTGGATGTCGTTGGTTCGTTTCCCGTGACCGACGTTTTTGACCCACAGGTTTTTTTTTTGTTTTTTTTAAGATTGATAGGGAAATACTAGGAACGATAATTACATTCCCCGACTTTCATGTGTCTCCATTTCACTTCACTTCTCATTTTACTTCATCTTTCATTATGGTTGGCTATTTCAGGATTTTAAGTGTTGGAAGGAATTCTGGGGTGCATCGCAGGAAATTTGCTGTCTGTAAACCTCGTCCTTGAGATCGGGGAAGGTATCCTAGTTTTGGGCATCCTAGAGGGTGGAGTGGGGCAGATGGGGGCTGGTTTTATGTGTGTCATGTCAGAGTTTAATTGTAAACTGTTAAGGATCCTGCTCTTGATTTTCATGTCTCCTAGTTTCAGCCATTACCCCTCTGCCCAGAGGGAGTATAGGCACAAAAGAACCTCTATAAGTTGAGCTACGAAGTCTGCTGTCTGAAATGTTCATACCTCGTCTGTGAATTGTACTCCATATTAAGTACATTTCTTCTCTATTAAGCTGTTAGACTTTAAGTGTTCACACGTGCGCGCACACACACACACACACACAGAGCATCTCATAAATGTTTTTCTAAAATTTAATCAGATCTCAAAATATGTATTTGTAGTGACATTATTATATTACATTTTTAGGCAGAATACAATAGGTAAGTGGTTGAGAAAGTAAACATTAAAATGATCAGATTATTGTCAAGAACCCCAGTTAGCCATTGCTATGCTAACTAAGGCTGTACGTATATTAAAGAGGATTTTCAGATGGCATAATTAGTATTTGCTTTGAAAGAAATCTAAGACGTAATATTGAAGTAGCCAGTAGCAGAACTCTTTGGTTCTTCTATAAGACCTCAGTTCAGACAGTTGCTAGTTTCATCAGAAATGTTCATTGATGAGATTACCGACGGGTCAGAACAGGGCGAGGCATTGCATGTATAAAATCCCATCATTGTATTTAATGGTAAGCTAGACTGTCAGGCTTATGAAAGCATATAAAAGTGCTGAATGTCTTTTTATATTGTACTTGAATAATAATAGTAATAATAATAATAATAATGCAATTGCATATGTTAGGAATTATTCACTATATATACATAATAGCATTCACAGCAAATTATTAGGTGATTTGAATAAAAATGTGAGTTGACTCCAGAGTCCAGCATGCAAGTTAATGGAGTAGAATGACAGCAGCTAGCACTTATTATTGATAAGACTTTCCAAGTTGTATGTAGCGACTTTATCAACTCAGGTGCATTGAATGCTTGATAACATGACCCACACAGCTAAATAATCAGTTTGATAGTAATGTTGATTTATAATAATAGGTTCCAGTCCATATTTAGCAACTCTTGTGCAAGTTGTTTGTTTCATTGCTGTGAATTAACCACTGCACAAACAGACTCCTCTGAAAAATATTAATCCCAATCAAAATTTGTAAATCTGATAGAGCTGTCCCATAATATAGTCTAAGACACAACTGCCGGAAGTTACAATAAAAATAAAAAACAAAACTGGCAGCCTTTAACTAAAATTAAGTGTGCAACTGCGCCAAACTTTAACTTAACATTCGATGAGTAGCAGATTGTCAAAGGAAGTGCAAAATATTAAAACAGGCTTAAGCTGCTATGTGTTCTGTAGTGATATGATTTACTGCAGTTTCCTTTATTTCACTTTTGAGTGTTATAGATGGACTGTATTGCCCTTCATAGAGTTTTTTAGCTGCATTAATAACCTTTTTTAGAAGTTTTCAATATTTTTATAATGTTTTCTATGTTTAGCAGCTGCTTTTTCTAGTACATACACACACACATACATATATGTAGAGTTTTTCTTTGTGTTTGCAAGTGATATATTGTGTTAATTGGTAATGTTTCAGAGTATTCAATAAAATATAATTATTTGCCATAAATTTCACTTATCCTTTTAAGGAAACTGATGAGCTCTGCACAGATTTTAAGAGACTGATTTCGTGAAATTTTTTTCACATCTTCAGTCACTCTGTATATTCTTTGTTACAGCCACTAGGTGATGGATAATTTGTATTACCAAATTCTGAAAATAAAACAAACTTAAAGACAGAATCGGTCGTCAGTATTTCAAAATTCATTATGCAATTTCTGTTTTTTAAAATAAGTATTATTGAATCACTTGGAGCATTTAATTTATATAATAATTTAATTTATGAAATTACTTTGTAGTTAAATGACAAAAAAGGATGTGCCACGGCTGATTTTAAATCTGTTTATACGTAATATTTCTAAAATGTTCCTTCATTCTGGTTTCTAAATTACATGTGGCTCTTCCAGCGTAAACCTGGTCACAGTCCAAACAATGAAATTGTTAAATGCCAGATTTATTTTGAGAACCAAAATTATATCAAATTCTTAAAAAAAAAAAAAAAAAAAAAAAAAAAAAAAAAAAAAAAAAAAAAAATTTGTTTTATTAGCCCAAGGAAGTTAGTGAAGTTTGTGGCAAATAATTTTATTCTATTGTGATATTTC
Organism: Mantis religiosa; assembly: GCA_030765055.1. Taxonomy (NCBI): domain Eukaryota; kingdom Metazoa; phylum Arthropoda; class Insecta; order Mantodea; family Mantidae; genus Mantis; species Mantis religiosa. Next base: position 128,365 of record JAUKNK010000301.1, read on the forward strand.
TATTGCTTCATTGTTATGAGCTTCTGTTTTTATGCATTAATACTAAGAGTATTATTCATTTTCTTAAAATGAAAGGGAGACCTTGAGTTGTGAAACCGTATGAAAGTATCTAGAAAGGGAGTTAAACTCACAATATTGTTCTTGTATATTTCTTCTCATGAGTGCTGTAAAACCTGGTGATTAAACAGCTCTGGTTGTTTCTTCAACTTTATAAGAGGAGAACCCGTAAGGTTCAAATTTTTTTTTTTTTTTCCGGTGAAATCCCAAAAACGGCATCAAATTTTGCGATGCAGATCTTAGGCAGACAATCTTAACAGCATTCTCAAACATAGCAGTTGCATTGTTTTACTGAAAGTGACATGTTTGATTTGGCAAAAATGAAGGAAATAAGATATTTTTAATTGTTACACTCATAAAGTCCCTTTTAACTTAGTTTAATTGAGAACTTCGACTTAAGAAATAATTGATTGTGTTGTTCCTAGAACCTGAGTCTGCATGCATAATCCAGTAATAAAATATGCATAAAATAGTGTATAAATAATTACATAAATATGCACCAATATATCCAAAAACGAATGAACAAAAGTAAGCTATTTTTTGTAGATAATCTTACCTTATTTATGACTGTTGCAGTATAAGAAAAGTTGCCCTGAGGTTTTCTTGTGCGAAGTTTCAATATCTGTCAGAGAAGGTTTTATATGGTTTACATTGAATGTCACAGATGAATGTGAAAAGCACCACAACCCTTCTTCAGAAAATTTGAGTTCTGTAACAGATTTTTCAGCATCAGACAACATTTTGCTGATTTGACAATTTGTTTTGTAACAGGACTTTTTAAATACCTAATTAAGCTTATCGGGTGCAATTTTAGCAGCATTGTTAGTTTCTGAAGTATCTATCAGAGAAAGTGAATACTTATAGAATTATGTTGTTGTTGTTGTTGTTTTCAAATGCTAGGCTTTGGCAATGAAGCCATTAGCTCTCTTGCTCTCCAATATTTCTGTTTTAAGTAGCATAAATGTAACCGTTTTTTAAGTGGACACCAACTTTTTGCTTGTAATGGTGGTTACATCATCCACTCACTTTAACCCCCAGTATGTCTGGAGGGCCACACCTGTCTTTGGTTAATGGGTCCATCGGACCTAGCCGGGAGGAGTTTTAAAGTCCATCGGCTTTTCCCACAAGCCCCAATTGCGGAACATTTGTGCGCCATGACAGGCCAGCATAAGAGGTGAAATAGCATTTCCTCTATTTCTGATGTAGTTATACCGCTAACGCTCGGTCCCCAGGGCCTCATTGGTAAAAGCAGGTTGCACCACGGGCAGGTTGAGGTTGGGATTTGGATAGGAGAGGTTATGGAATGCGCATCACTATCCCTTGCATCCCACTTATAGAATTATTTCACTCCTCCAATTGTGCTATAATTTCAGGTAGGTAATTTGGAGAAGTGCCTGTGAATATTGTTGCAATCAGGATTGTAAGGGGGGTGAAGGACTTACAAACCTAATCAACAACTGGTTGTGTAGCTACTGAAAGGATAAGGGAGCAGATGGTAGAGCTAACAGGTCAAAGGATAGTGACATAATTAGGATTAAATTAAAGTGACTGGTTCTCAACAACATTTACAAATATGTTCCAAAGATTGGGGAAGTCAAATCAAACAAAGCTCTCCTTTATCTGGAAGAGATAAAGGGTGCAATCAAGACAGACATTAAATCACTTAATACATAATAAATATTACCTTTTATGTAGAGTAGCGTAGAGTTCTGAACAAGAGGTGGCTGGTTCACTCTGATGTGTTAAGTTTTGTAGAAGTATTAACAAGTTCTATGTTAAGACTAGAGCAGCAACATCCGACCCTCTAACCAACTAACAATGATCTGACTAATTGACTGACTAACCCCTTCCTTTCTTGGAAGTGTTGAAAACAGTGTTGTTATGATAAATTAACTTTAAAGAGAGTCAATTAAAGACACTAGACAACACTTTTAAATTTTTCCGGAACATGTTTCAGAGGCTTTGCCTCTATCATCGGCCGGCTCTCGACTGGTTCTCGTTGGTGTAGCTGACGATATTTTGTCACAGGTCTCCTCTGGTGGCGGTTCAAGGAACTTGCTGAACAAATCTTTCTGGGGGATGTCGAAATTGAATACTTTGTTCCTATTTTTTGAAATGAAGATTTGTTCCCATGTGGATAGTTCTTGTTTTCCTGATGTATGTTTTAGTAGTTTTGGTTCTGGATTTATGTTGTGGTTTTTTTCCCAAAAATGTGTGGCAACTGCTGATTTTTCTAATTGTTTATATTTTATGTTTCTAAAGTGTTCCTTTGCTCTTGTTTCTAAATTTCTTTTTGTTTTTCCAATATAAATTTGACTACAGTCATTGCATTCATTTTGATATATACCAGATTTTTTGTTAGATGGAATGGCATCTTTGATGTTTGAGCAAATTAGGTTTTTTAAGGAGAAATGGTTGACTGGTGCTAGTTGAATATTTTGTTTTTTGAAGATTTTTTTGAATTTATCATAGGCCCATGGATGGTAAGTGAATTTTTTGAAAATCATATTAGTTTCTGTAGCTGAGAGAGTTGTGGTTTCCTTAAGTAGCTTCTTCTTTTTTGCTAAGCTCACTTTTTTTGTCCACTAATGATTTGGGAAAGTTATTTTTTTGTGCTATTTCAATTATTTTGTTGTATTCTGTTTTGTATTCTTCTGCTGTGAGAGGGATGTTTACCAGTCTGTGTGCTAAACTATTGAAGATTGCCTGTTTGTGGGATCTTGGGTTGTAGCCATTAGCTTTTATGTAGTTGTCTGTCTGTGTTGGTTTTCTGTAAATGCCAAAGTTTAGTCTGTTTTTATTCCTCATTATTTTTAGATCCAAAAATGGTAAATGCTCAAATGCTCAACCATTTCTCCTTAAAAAACCTAATTTGCTCAAACATCAAAGATGCCATTCCATCTAACAAAAAATCTGGTATATATCAAATTGAATGCAATGACTGTAGTCAAATTTATATTGGAAAAACAAAAAGAAATTTAGAAACAAGAGCAAAGGAACACTTTAGAAACATAAAATATAAACAATTAGAAAAATCAGCAGTTGCCACACATTTTTGGGAAAAAAAACCACAACATAAATCCAGAACCAAAACTACTAAAACATACATCAGGAAAACAAGAACTATCCACATTGGAACAAATCTTCATTTAAAAAAATAGGAACAAAGTATTCAATTTCGACATCCCCCAGAAAGATTTGTTCAGCAAGTTCCTTGAACCGCCACCAGAGGAGACCTGTGACAAAATATCGTCAGCTACACCAACGAGAACCAGTCGAGAGCCGGCCGATGATAGAGGCAAAGCCTCTGAAACATGTTCCGGAAAAATTTAAAAGTAAGTGTTGTCTAGTGTCTTTAATCGACTCTCTTTAAAGTTAATTTGACTAACCCCTCCTTACTGGCTGTAATCGTTTAAATAGAACTGGGTTCCAAAATGTCTGCTATCATACGAGTCGGCGATTCCTAAGAGAGGGTTTACATCCTATAGTGCAATATTGTGCAACCCAAGAATGACATTAAATTTTCTGTCGAATTAACAGGAAACAAGAGCTGGCAGGTCAATACCACTGCTTACTCTGATCACTGAGTCATCCAACCTGTCTCAACTTAATTCCTGCTGAAGCCTGGAGCTTACCACGAAATGAAATGTGAACCTCCAATAATTAAAATATTTCCCAAATCTTGTTCAGACCTTATACGCAACATATCCCCATCGCTTAGAGTTTGGGGATATCCAAATGACTGTTAACATTTACGGTTGAGATACACATTTTTAAGTGGAGAATACATAAAGGAATAATTTACACTTACAACATGGTGTGCATGGGCACATAGGCAACCGAGCATACTTGCCAGGTGCAAAAATACAAGCATTTACATATACATGATTATTTTTCTTCTGAAAAGTCATAAGTGTAACACCTGAGAAAGAAAATTAGAAGACAGGAAATGGGAATGGGGTAATGCTGATTGTCTTTGAAGCATCTCATGTTACATGAGGTCCATAGTTCCATAGAAACACTGTTCCACTGCTATGAGTTATGTCATATAGTTTTGGGAGACACTTCACAACACATGGTCACTGAAGGGTTAAAATTACTGCATTAAGTTTGTCTAACATGGCCCTAGCTGTTACAAGTATTGTAAGTTTTTAGGGTGTGGCTTCCAAAGAAAGAAGGGGAAAAAAATTTCGATGAACCTTGGTTGTGGGTTGCTGTTTATTTTATATCTTGTTCAAGCATACTGTGCTCTTTGGTATTGCTTAGAAAAGTCTGTACTGAAGAGCTGATGAAAAGTTTGAAATTGGAGTTTATGATTTTTAGAATAGTCCACTTAGCTTACTCTCGCCTACCTCAGCTGGGTCTGAGTTCTTGCAGGTGAGTCAGTGAGAACATGAAAGAGTGACTTCTAAGTTCTTTTGCTTAAGCCAGTGTAAAAGTTTGCTGGGTAGAGTTGCTTTGTCTTTTATCCCAGGGTTTCACAGTGATAGCCATGAGTCCATGAAGTTGAGGAGGTCCTCTGGAAAGATTGGGTGCCTTTCAAGATGGGGGTAGTCTTGGGTGCCACTCCTAATGTGATACTTGGTCATCTGGGGTGCCTTGCTTGTCCCAGGAAAGAGTAACTGCTAGGGTCCCTAGCCTCTGTGGTGTCTCCTCTGCTTTCTCCTTAAGGTGGTGGTGTTTTCTGATGCTTCAACGTATTCGTTCATCCATACCGCTACAGAAAAACAAATGATCCAGAGTTAGGATTGATGCACAAGAATATTTCTATGGGGTTGAGGATGGATAAAGTTCATGGGGATACAAGGAAATGGAAGGGCTTTTCAGGTATCACATTACAAAATGAATATTTCTTATATCTAGTTACAAATTATGGTTATATATAATTAACATTAATGGAACATGTATGAAATTATGTGGAACCAATTAATTTTGGGGGGAAGAAGAAGAAAAATTTTGGTTAAAATTTATAGAGTAAACAAAAAGAAACTTTATGCTTGACTTATGGCTGAATGACATAAGCAAATAAATTATGGAAACTGCATAGATGTTCCATTTAAATATGGTTGTTCACACAGTAGTGATAAACTTGGAACAAGCATTATCCATAAAGCCATCATACAATTGAATTAAACAGAATCATCAACAAAATGTACTACAATTTAACTAAAGAAGAATTGAATACAGTTGATAATAAGTAGTACTGTGATATGAATTATAGGACATTATTTAAAAAAATTATGTCTAATGAATTGACATAATAGCACCTATATACTGGATTAGACATATGCCTAACAAATGTCTACTGTTGTCATAAAATCAGTCAAATATCAGAGTTAACCATGGCTTTCTATCTTGTTACAATTAATCTTGTTGATGCTACTGGAGTAATTGTTTCTAGAGCTACATAACATACTTTCATAATACATGGTAATTAATGTCACATTGATACAACCAAGGATCTTACAATCTATAAAGATATCTTATGATTATCTTTTTACATAAATATAGCAGAAGTAACTCTGACATTTGCTGGTTTAGCATCAATTGTTCAAACAAGAGGTATAATGTTTCTTTTTTCTGTTTCAAAAAAAGTGTGATCAAAGATATCAATAAACAATATCGATCCTGTTATCTAAAGATATGATGTACTCTACTGTCACTGGATGTTAAAAACAACAGTGTTAAATTAAAGTGTTTGGGTTGTCCTATAAATGAAATGTGAACCTCCAATAATTAAAATATTTCCCAAATCTTGTTCAGACCTTATACGCAACAATATATCAGATGTTCTCACTTCACTGAGATTTCTGCACGGTGTGTCACAGCCTGTAACCATGTACCCCGAGTTACAACTGGCTCAGAGGCTAAAGGCAGAGTTGGAAATAGTTAACAACATTTTTGAAGCCTTGGTTATGCCTTCACAAATATTTATTTTAACACTGGAGACAAATAAGTCCACTTCTTTTTCTTTGGCTGTAATACTTCCAGTGACACACTGTAAACAATGAGCAAGGAAAATGAGGTGAATTAATTTGGGATAAAGAATTTTTAAACTGGTTCCTGCTTTAACCATATATAGGACACCATTAATGAACAATGAAAATACATTAATATACTGTTTTCCATCTGGGTACAAGAAACCTAACTATAATGCATATGAGGCGGAGCTAGGAAGGGCTCGCCTCGAGCGACTGTCCTATCATAGGCATGCAGCATTGCCTAGTTGGGAACCCACAGCACAAGCATGAGCAACAGTGATTTTTCTTTCTCATCCACCCAAAATTACTACTGAAAATTCAACATTTTATTATGACTTGGTGTACTAGGCAAGAATTTTTTAGCCAGCCTGTAAAATGCCAAGTTTCTACAGCGTATGGTTCTCAAGTTATTGCTTACAGAATAAACGCCTGAGTCCTATGTTTATGCTTGATATGCTTCAAATTCCGGTCTTGCTCGTGTGTTAATGCTTTTCATTACCCAGTATTGAGTAAGACTTTACAAGGTGTCATTAGGAAATGCATATATTTAGTTAATAAATTAACTGACCACGTATCACTACAGTCCAGGAGCTTGCGTATGTATTCTTTGAAGTTCAGTTCAAAACCAGTCCGTAACGCAAATTGTGTTTAAGGTGCTTTGTATAACTGTGACAATAAGCATACATTTCACATGTTTACATTGTATTTTGCAAACTGTTAAAAGTGTCACTTTCAAAGCCTGCTACCAGTGGTGCAGGTACTGAGGGTAAAGTACTCCGCTCCCAGGTCAAAAATATTATTTTTAATGTGTACAGTTTCTTTGTTTCATCTAAAGAAGTGCATGACCGGATCAATTTTTCACACCAGAACATGCATTGTGAGTGTGCATACTGTGTCACTTATTGTAAAACAGGGCAGAAATTCTAGCACAGAAATTAGCTTATTTTATTTAAGCTAGCAACTTTACAAATAGTTTTCAGAAATCCAGGTATGTTATTTTCAGTAAATGAACATGTTAATATTGAATATTACAGTTTATAATGTTATCATAATTATCCTTTCCTGGGTAAGTTTATGTTGTGACAATTTGTCAGATGACAAATGTTACTTCTCTTGTTCCCGCTCCCTATCTTCACTCTCTGGTGCATCAAATCGCAACAGGGCAGCCACCATGTGCACACATTGGCTCAGCTCATATTCCTTCTAAAACCATATGCCATATAGGCATTTTGCAACTTTGCTATGATTTTCCTGATCAGGTACTTGAATATTCAACAAAAATGGTTTGTCTGCCTCTGTGGTTTGGGGCCTATATGTTTACCTCATTCTTCGCTCACCTCGGTAGCTTAGATGGTAGCGTGTCTGCCTCACGTTCAAGAGGTCCCAAGTTCGAATCTCAGTTAGGGTGAGCTACCTGGATACGGTTTTTTCCGGGGTTTTCCCTTATTCTGAAAGACGAATGTCGGGTAGCTCTAAGCTCCATGGACCCCGGACTCATTTGAGCATCATTTCACCTATTTCATTCATCGTCTTCCTTATTCTGATAGATGAATGTTCGGTAACTCTAAGCTCTAAGGACCTTGGGCTTATTAAGCATCATTTCACTCATTTTGTTCATTGTCTGATGTGACAATATTGGAGAAAGTCAGGAATGGTTTGCTAACCAAATTCATTGCACTAGCAACACACTTTCCTTTTCAATCTTGTCTGTTAAAATCCAGAATTTGTTCATGTTCCAATGCATCCCGCATTTCAGAAATTGCATCCTGAAAACACTGTGCTATATAGTTTTTGCCAATGTAGACTCATCTGGAACCCATTTGTTAATGAATTTTTCTAAGAAACTTGGACGTTACACATTATTCAGGTTCCACAGTTATATGTTCACACCATAGACTTTCTAACAAATCTTAAGAAAAATTGTTACTAGCACTTGATTGTTCACCTATTTTGCATTTAATAAAGTTTTGGTTTTATTCTCTACCCGGTGCTTACGACATGCTGTGTTTATGAGCTGCGCTACTTAAATTTTTTATTTGTAGAAACTGTTTTCACACCCCAACCAAAACAACATTTTACAGAATTAGGAAAAATATTACTTCCAAACAGATTTGCATATTTTAGTAACATAGCAGATTAAAGTGCTTTTGTGGGCAGCCTTTCTAAAACCAAATCACTGTTTAAATAAGTAACTTCCTCACTTATCAAATGCAAACATGAAGTGAGCTCTAGTGGAATCTTGGTCATGTATTTCATATAAATAATGCAAAATGGAGAAGCACCTAACCAGGTAAGTAAGTTTTATAAACATGCCTGACACTGATTCGATTACCTTTGACTTTGTGGTTGCTTGTGGTGATTAACTGGTTTCTTTCCAATCTTAACTGTGCAAAATTAATTCACAAGGTGCCTGGGTATATCCCTTTTACATGAATATAAATAAACACATTTGGTTTAATATTCAACTAGCTGACCTGTCCAGCATTTATTATAAATCATATAATTATATGTTTACAGAGTTTGGTTTGATCTAGGCATTGCAGAGTACATGCTTAAATGTACCTATCCACAAAACCACTTATAAATAAATGTAAATAAAAAAAGTATACCGATTAGTTTTGGAGACTTGTACCAGTAATCGCAAACTGTCTGAAGGGGAAAATATAATTTAATAGTACATTCAAGTGTAGAATATGCACATTTTAATGTAAGTTTAAAATGAGCATTTTCTCCCAAAATGGGCATAAAAAATACTAGTCAGATTGTTTGGAAAAGTGAACTAATAGTACATATTATTTAGCTTAATTTAAAATACACAAAAAAAAAGAACATGCATTTCGCTTACAAATCCAGGCTTAGTTATTACCGTTGCTTACGAGCTCCTTAGTATACATGCATTATGGTTTAACTGTAGGTTCCGTTTTATATTGCATTTATTAGTCCTACCATGAAACATGATTCATACTTCCAGTCACTGGGTAAAACAAGATTTCCTGGTTTAGTTGACCGTAAGGCAATCAAGAAGGTGAATATTTCATTGTATTTAGCATTATAAAATTAGTACACAGACTGCGCAAAATATACACTACAATCTGGCCAGAGGCAATGATGTTGGTTGTCTTGAGAAAAGAATAAATCAAAATCCTGATGGGATGTAGCATGTGTTTCATAATTTTTTAATAAAGAAAATGGTGCAGATGACAGGCATATTAAATGGGTAGCATGTAAGTTATTTGGTTGCCATTACAGTTATATAAACAGCTCATCTGAAAATAAGCATTAAGAATTCTTTCATTTGACCAATATTTTCAACTATCAAAACAAAATTCTAAGGTTTCTTCAAACATATTTTCTTTCGCCTGAAGTCTGTGTTACCATATAATTGTTTTCCTTAATGCACCGTAGAACCTATATATGTTTACACAACCATGAGAGTTTCTGGAAACCTGTGAATCTGATAGGCAGTGCTCATCGTTTAATAAATACAGATTAAATGCTTCTAGCACACTTGACCTAATTTATAACAATACCAGAATATTCATTCTTCTACCAGATATTTACATGACATTGCACTAGGGGATGCTCCAATCAAAAGTCTAATTATCAGGCATATTGTCTAAGTTATCATTAACAGAATTACTGTACCTGATGAAGACACATTTGTACTGAAACACATTTGCAGGTTCTATATTTAAAAAAAAAAAAAAAAAAAAGATAAAAAGATTAATCAAAAGCAAATATAAGAATAAACAAAACCAATCAATATCTAACAAAGCCAAAGATAAAAAATGGAACATTTTAATTAAAAACCCAGAAATTATTCCAGGAATCCCACGTAAAGCTGCAGTAGCAAACTTTAGATTACTTACGAAACATGATTATTTGGCCAAACACTATAGGAATTTATCAAGTCCAAATTGTCCTGTGTGCAACAAAGAAGAGGAAATGACTGAAGAACATCTTTTAACCTGATAAGCCCTACCTGCCGGACCCACTACACAGAAATATTGGAGAGCAAGAGAGCTAATCGCATCATTGCCAAAGCCTAGCATTTGAAAACAACAACAACAATATTTTAAAAAATGCAGGCGCTGACATTGTGCTTGTAGTGTATCTCGATTATTGTTGTATTACTTCAGTTCATTGAAGGAGTTCATTGTGCTGAGAATTTTGTGTTAGTTCCTCTATTTCTGGACCTGACTGTATCAGACATTAGCTCCATCTTCTTTGAGTAGCATCTATTAGATATCGTAGGACAGTTGTATTACACTAACAATGGGAATAAGTAATATTTTCTTTTAAGTATTACCTCTGTGTGTGTCTGTGTGCATAAAAAATTAGAAAGAGATGTGTTAAGTCCTGAAATTATGGTCACCATCTTCTTGTGTGTCATGTCTATAAGAATATACTGACTTCTACAAAGTACAGTTTATAGATCTTTCAATAGTGTTAGTGCTTTTGCATTCCCTACATCACAGCAAATAGAATATGTTTGAAAATATGTTGTATGTGTTTTATATTTTTGTTTGTTAACAATGTTTTAAGTGGCCATGATCATATGAGTGCAACCAGTGTGTGTGAGCTGTAGTTCCTCTATATGCCAGTAAATCTATCAGTATGGGACTAAGGCTTTTAAGCACACTTAAAAACAGTCTGTCTGGGTCAGGTTTGGACCTGTGACCTTTGGATCAGTAGGCCAATACCTGAACAATGAAATCGTCAGACCGACATATATGGAGGATGACTCAAAAATGAAAGATCAGATAAATGCCAAACTTAGTATTTAAGTTCAGTATCTTCCAAAGTAGCTAGCATATGAAGGTTTTAAGAAAACTATATCACCTTAAATTATTGTTTACGTGAAACATCTTTCAAAATGTTTCATTTTCTGAAAAATGGTTCCAAAAATTTTGATTAAAATACCATATATGTAAGACACCTACTAGTAAATAAAAACCTATATCTTAAAATTTCTGGGAAGAGTTCAAACTTTTGAAGTCCTTTTCCTGTGAAAGATATTAGATATAATAATATTGAATAACAGGTGTGTTTTGCTATAAATGAAAATGCACTGCACCAAAAATGCAGGTCTCTGTAAAATGCACCATTTATTTTAAATCAGTTTAGTTGTGGCACCATCCTTTCTGAGATATATGTTATTAAGAGATCAAATCCAGCCATTTCTCATGATTGTATAAAATATGTACAAAGCACAATCATGTAAGCATAACATTGCATATGTAAATGTAACCTAATGGTTATATTCATCACGATACACAAGTTTTGGAAATATTTCTTTTTTCCTCTCAGAATAGAATGTCCATTGTCTGAAGCGCATGTACACTAAATTTCAATGGCTTTTTGTTCCTTGTAGTGCTTTATCCATGGGTATGTTAACTAGTCTGTGTGTAAGGTTGTTTGCTATTGCTGTTTATGTTTAATGGGGTTATAGTTATGATTTTTTAGATAATTTTCTGACTGTCTTGACTTCCTGTAAATTCTCAATTTTATTTTTGTGTCATTCCTGATGATATTTGGGTCCAAGAGAAAACTTGTCCATTGACTTCCTTTTCTATTGTGAATTTGATAGCTTACACTTGCAGACAGTAGTTTTAATGCATCATCTAAATGTCTACTTGGAGCTATTGTAAAGATGTCATCAACATATCAGTACCAAACCTTGAAGAATCATGGGAATGCCATTTTTATATGTTTTTCAAATGAACTCGTAAATCAAATCAAAATTTCAAATTGTATACTTTTCCAAATAATCAACTTAAAAAGAAAATGTCCACTAATCTTGGTGCCTAATTGGGTTATCCCTACACTTCATGTAATGAAACTGTTTATCATGTCCTCATGACTCAGTTATCTTAAACTGTTCACTTTTATTGCTGAGGAACATCAAAATATTGAGCTTTTTTCATTAGGTAGAGATTCAAAATCTATTTTTTATCCACTTCAATTTTGAAAATGATATTTGCAAACATATGTCACAGGTAAAATCATCAGTATTAACAAAACATTCTTTGAGGTTTTTCTTTGAGTTTAATTTGTTTTTGAGGTGTTTATACATCAGCCTTCCCTGACTAATCACTTTATTTTCATCTCTTTTGAAACTCATAAGAAATCTTGGAAGTAAAAAATATAATTTCCCAGTTTATCATCTAAGCCTTAAGTTACTGTTAGTGTTTCTACTAAAGTGAAAAGGGTAAAGGGTAGACAATGGAAGGGTACATCTCATGCACTGTGGCCTACACACAGTTCTACTGTGGATAACACCCTACAGGAGGAAGCAGTGAAGTGAGAAAAGCACAGAAGCCCACAGGGTCACAGGCTGGCAGATGAGATATATACAGGAGTTCTTAACAAGTCTGAGATATCCTTATCTCTGCACCACGAGCTGCTGTGCAGCCACCAACACTCCCAGTACAGTATCGACAAGCATATCTGCACATAAGAACAGTGACCAATTAATGCTATCCAGTGCTAAAAACAGCATTTACAATGCGCAAACATTTACACTGTACGGACTGCCATACAATACAATCCTGAAAGCACACCTGAAAGATGTTAAGGAAATGAGGTAAAGGAAATTGTGGTATGAAAGCAGGTACCCCTGCATTTGCTAAAATGAAAAGGGAAAGCACAAAAAAACCGTCAGAGTGAATGGTCAATGGGGTACGAAACTGCAACCTCCTGAGTACAATGGTCACATGGTTACCACCTTGCCCTCTGTATCTCTACTAAATTTTGAGCTACTGCAATATCTCCTCATTAGTAAATGTATCACCAAACAGCTGAGGATGAGATCGAATGATCTTGAAAACGTTTCAATTATACAAGTAAGTGAAGTTTGAGTGTAAACATAGTGACTCATAAATCAAACTCAAAAATGTATCCAAATTGTTGAGAATCTTTAAATGGGAACCAACCAGTTTGTATGCCTTAAGACTTTGCTGCAGTGAAATTCTTCTGATAGGGTCAGCTCATCTTCTGATGACTGGACATAGTCAAAGAGCTATCAAATGCACTTTGTTTTGCGCTCGCTTTATGTTTGTCTTATACTTAATGCAGTCAGTTAACTGAGCAGTTTTCACTCCCTATTCTTCAAAGCTGTACCACCTTGGGTGCTGAAATGGCACTGGCAGCTGCTTCTGATGCCTTTTATTATGTAGGACAGGTTCTCCTTGTATACTTAGACTTTTCTTCCATATTAAAAAGTATTTTGTAATAACTTGTAATACTTATTACTTTCATTACAACGTGAACAATACGGGCAGATGGAAGCCAGTGTCAAAACTGCATCCTGCATGTAGCTGCAACAGTGTTGCCAATTGTAGGAGAATTCTGTTCATTATAGTGAAAATCCAGTCTTTTGGAGAAATTGTGGCAAGAAATGAAGAAGTGGGTCAATGTAGTAACTACTGGAAATTTTAATTATAAAAATTAATTTATAATTACTTCTAAGATAAACTTAAAAAATTGTTGATACTCTATAAAATAAATTTAGTCATTGTAAGTTTTGGAGGAGAAGCATGTCTTCTCAAATATTTCAATATTGGCTAAAACATTGTGTTGATAATGTAAATGCTGCTGTGGAGAGAGTGTTTTCCATGATGGCTGACATAAAGTCCCCCCCCCCCCCAAAAAAAAAGGATTTAACTAAAACCTCAAAGACTTGAATAACCCATTAAGTGTAGAAAATGCTTATAACAAAGCAATTGCTTTTTTTATATGCAATAATTGATAGCTTATAAAAAGATATGGGCAATCATGTACAATTTTTCAAGATGTGCAACAATGGCAACAGAATCTTCCGACAGTGATAACTTAAAAAACATAAATAGCCTCTGAAGATACCCTTTCAGTGATTTGTAGTAATAGTTATTAATTTATTTTTAATATATTTTTTATTTATTTAATTGAGTAATAGAAGCAAGTGCAAATGCATTATGTGATTATAAACAGTGTAATAAATTGTTTCCACTGAGAAATATATTTTTAGATTGTGTCAAACAGCAAAGTAACTCTTTATTGATATTGTTTATATTCATAGTTACAGCTAATCATTACTGGTAATCTAAGTCTGAACCGATTAACAATGGAAAAATAACTAATTCATTACAAACATTAACATACTATGAGTTATAATTGTTGCCTAAAAATAACTTACTTCCCTAGTTGGAAATACCCTCTGCACATGTGCAGTATTATTTTTTGTATTTATTTCTCATCTTTCTTCTATATACAATTTCATTGATACATTGACATTTGTAACATTTCTTTCACACAATAACAAAATGACTTATTCACATCTAACATACCCTTCCAACCTGCTTGCCTCAAGTCTCGGTCTCGATACACGTAACCCCTGGTTCTCCATGTATTGATGACCCTCCTCTCCCTTGTATCCCTCGTTCTAGTTTTCCAGCCCTTAATTGTTAGTTATTCTTCATCAATCTTAACCATTTCTCTCTAACTTTCCCCAGATATTCACCTGTATTTCTTCATGTGCAGTATTAAGTAGCACTAATTAAAAATGTATTAAGAGTTTGTTAAATGGCATAAAATGGCAATAGTATAAGATGTTTTACTTAAGTTTTTGTCACTTAAGTTAATATTTTTATAGCAATAATTACTTCTTGTTCTTGCTAATATTTTAAAATTATTTTCCAGTTCATCTGTTAATTTCTTATATGGTGTTTTAGGTCAACTTACAGTGTATCAAGACCATGGTCCCGAATATCTCGTCGCAGGTGGAACAATACAACACTCAGTGATCCTCTTGAAGCAGCTAAAATGACATGGCCAGTTCCTTATGTAGAAGCTATCTTTCTTCAAGAGTTCAAAATAAAAGGGGATGTAACAGAAGATGACTTTGAGATGCTGGAAGCAATTTCGAAAGGTGCTTTTGGTAGAGTTTACAAGGTTAGAAAGAAAGATTCTAGTCAAGTGTATGCCCTGAAGGTGTTGTCTAAGTCACAGATCATATCTGATAATGCAGTAAATCATGTTAAAGATGAGGTACAAATACAATCCATGTGCGGACATCATCCATTCATTGTGAACTGTCTATTTTATTGGCAAAATAGAAAAAAGTTATTTATAGTAAATGAATACATCGGTGGAGGAGAACTTCTGAAGTTGTGTCAGGACTGTAATTAGCTTTAATTATATTCTCTAATATAAATAATTATTATTATATTTATTAGAGGACTATGGTCCCCTCCCTGAAGAGTTAGTTCAGGTAACTGTAGCAGAAATAGCTTTTGCATTAGCCTTTTTATACGATGCTGGTGTAATATACAGGGACTTAAAATTAGAAAACATTTTGTTAGTTGAGAAAGTCCATATACATTTTATTGATTTTGGTTTAGCAAAATGCTTCAAATATGGTTTGAGGACGGCAATAATATGTGGAACATGACAGTATATGGCTCTTGAAGTGTAAAGTATGGAAGCTTATGGACATGCCGTGGACTGGTGGTCTCTGGGTGCGGTAACACATTATTACATGCTGTGTGGAATGGTAGCTGATGGGAAGCGAGAGGAGACAGACGTGTTTTTACGGTTGCACAAAAGTGAGTAAAAGAAAATGGGCGTGCAGTTAGAAATATATGGAGCCAGAATAGGGCTGTTTAACACAGCAAAATGTTATCTAGGGAGTAAAACTTTGGGAAAACAGACCGAAACAGTGGTATGGTTTGTGCTGGTTTTAATGACTACTAATAATTGGAGGAGTTGAACTGAACCTGGGACCAGAGATGCAATAAGTTATGCGAATGCTGAAGCACATTGCAGAGGAAATGACACAGCTTAAAGGAATGGAAAAGAGAATAGAAGTTAAAATGGCAAAAGAATTATGTGTTTGAGGAATTTAAGAACAGTGACATCAAAATTAATTGTAAAAACTATTTGTAGTCGGTTTATTGACACTCATCACTTACTTTTTTTATATTAATTTGACAAAGAAGTTCATAGTTCCACCACCAGAGAGAAGAGAGCGGATGACAATAGATGCTATTTGGAAAGAGGTTGAAAATGGAGGCATTAAAAGGGACCAGAATATGACTACAGAAAGAAAAAGAGAGATATAAGAAGTGTGCTACTAAAAGAGATGAAAAACGCAAGAGCCAGGGGAGACAGGCTTGCGTGGAAGGATTAGACCTTTGATCAATGATAGAAAGTAGGATATACATCAGCTAAATATCGGACAGTCAATGGAGAACAACACATATGCCAGCCTCAGATGACGTCAAGGATAGTATGGCTATGGCTAGGTAGTATGGCTTGCAGTGGCAGCGGAGAAGATAAAAGGGGAGAGCAGATGATGTCACCCAGCAAACAGGTTTCACTGGAAAGACTGATTGATGATGCACGTAGTATGGCTTTAGGAAAAGTAGGAGAGTAATAGATAATATCTTTATTATATAAGGGGAAGATTGTATATGTTATTCTTAGACTTTGGAAAAGCTTTTGATACAGTAATAGGGAAGCCTTATGGCACACACTGAGTAAGAAAGGAATGAGTAATAAGTTCATAGGAACATTACAAAGGATATATGCAAGCAACAATTTTTGTATAAGAACAGCAAATAATCTTAAAAACTATTTGTAGTCGGTTTATTAACACTTGTCACTTTTGTATATTATCGAGGGACTAGTTTCAAAGACCATTGCCTCCATTTTCAACCTCTCTCCAACTAGCATCTGTTGTTACCTGCTCTCCTCTCTCTGGTGATGGAACTATGAACTTCTAGTTGAAGAGAGGTTGAAAATGGAGGCAATGGCCTTTGGAACTAGTCCCTCAACAATATAAAAAAGTAAATGACGAATGTCAATAAACTGACTACAAATAGTTGTTATGATTAATTTTGATGTCACTGTTACTAAATTCCTCCAAACACACATAGCAAATAATCTATTGATGAACACTACTCCAAGTTATAAAGGGTTACAACAAGGTTGCAAGTGAAGTCCTGTACTATTTAATTTGTTCATTGATATTCTAGAGGTAATCAAGTATGAAAATGGACATCTTCCTATAATTGGTAACAAAGAAATACCGGGTTTGCTATTTGCTGATGATCTTGTTGCAGGATCTATAACAAATGTAGGAGTATACAAAATTATGCAAGCCATACGGGAATTTTGTAATAAATGGAGTTTGAGAAGAAACACTAACAGAACAAAAGTAATGGTATTCAAAAAAGGTAATAAGTTAAGGAAGGATGAAAAATTGAATTGGCAAGGGAACAGGAGTGGCTGGTGGCTCTGAAAATCAGGGGTTTACAAAGTTATCCATGCAATTTAATTTTTTTAAAGTAACAAACGGTTATGTGTGTTTGGAGGAATTTAGTAACAAATAGTTTTTACGATAAACAAACGGTTCTTTAAGCCTGTCACTATATACTGCCGTATACACAAGTTAACGGTAGTTCATAGCATATCACAACATGCATATTTCAAAAACGCTCTAGAGCATACAACACTCACCTATTTATATAGAAACTCAGCTCTTCTCTCCTTTCTGCTGACAAAACTTATCTGTGACCAACTCGTTGAAGTTCTTGATCTGCATGATGAAGTTCCTTTGAATGGAAAGCATGGCAAATGCAGACAGTCTCTCTTCACACATTGTATTACGCAAAAACGTTTTAATTCGTATAAGTGTAGAGAAACATCTTTCTGCCTCACATGTTGTCATGGGAACTGTCACAATCACACCAAGAAGCTTAATAGATTCGCTAAAAGTGGAACACAAGTTATTGTCTTTGAAAAACTCCATTAGTGGAACAACCCCAGTTATGTTTTTAAATTCCTCAGTGCTGTAAATTGTAGAAAGCTTTGTGATCAGCTTCTTTTCTTCAACAAAAGAATATTTCAAAAGAGCAACTTTTACATGATGTGCTGGAAACAATACATTATATTCTGAAAATCTGTCAGACCGAAACTGAACTGCTGCTCCCATATGGCCAACAAACCTGAACCTTTCTTTCATTTAAGTAATGATAACGTCACATATTTCAATTACCTCTCTTTTTCTCTCAGTGTGTTTTAGGAGTTTTCTTCTCTTTCTTACATTCTCCACAACTTCGCTGAAATTTATGGAACTTCTCATTTTAAGGATTTCCACCTAAAAAGAATTCAGTCTATTTTGGACCATTTCAGGGGTACAGTCACTCCTCTGAAGTTGATTGTGGAAAACATCGATATGGGGCATAATTTTGTGGAAGAAAGACAGCCAAAATAGGAAATCTGAATCAGTCAAAATTCCAATAAAATGAGATGCTTGAAAAATGGAGTTTGTATTGGTGATTCTCTCGCCGCCCCTGATAATTATCATTCATTGTATTAATTCCTCTCTGTGTTCGAAAGATCTGCATTGAAAATTCCACCTCGTAGGCACTGACCTCGGTGGTTGCTTGTACACCACATCCTCTAGAACTGCTGTTCTCTGAGGGAATTAGAGAAAAAAGCACAAATTCCTTGAAGATAAATGAAGAAGAATCTTGCACTGCTATTCGCTAATGCTGCATTCAACATAATTAGATTTAATTGCTGTGCAAAGCAGTGAATGTATTCTGCAGATGTATACTTCTTTTTTATGCGGCACTGAATGCTTTTATTTGTCCCAGACATAGCATTAGCCCCATTGTATGTTTGAGTTATGAGTTCACTTTCATAGTCTTGCAGATGTCGGTGAGGCTCCGGCAATATATACTAGCTAAGTCTTCTGCTTTGTGCCTGGTAGGATTTAGAAATCCCCAGTACCTTTCCAGTGGCATGTGGTTTACCAAATATTTGTATACAAGCACCATTTGATACTTGGAAGCTGCATC
This sequence comes from Mantis religiosa, assembly GCA_030765055.1. Lineage (NCBI taxonomy): Eukaryota > Metazoa > Arthropoda > Insecta > Mantodea > Mantidae > Mantis > Mantis religiosa. Next base: position 147,248 of record JAUKNK010000301.1, read on the forward strand.
ACTGGTTTCATCTGGTATGGCAGCTAAAATTGGAGTCTTTGATTTCTTTTGATATCTCTCCATGACAGACTTCAAGGATACATTGCAAAATTTCGTTCTGGATTGTCTTGGAGGTCCCCTTAACCGATATGGATGTGTATAGACGTCCTGCACATACATGCATTTAATGCTTGTTTAATGATAATTCTTTTAAACTTAATGTTTTACAGTAAATTTAAATAAATTCTATAAGAAGTAAAAGCTTGCCTTTAAAAGTTTCTTCTTGAATGGTACACCTCAAAACAGGGATAAACACACAAGGGCACATCTCCACATTCACGGCAAATCGTACTACTTTCCTTTCGGACACCTTTCTTGCGGCACACCAGACATTTTCTAAAGGTACGCGACTTTTTTGCTGTGGGTGCTACCCTTTTAGGAAACTGTTTTCCTTCAAGTCTGAGGGGTGCAGGGGTGGTGGATTTCTTACCCCCAGTATGGAGAGGTCTCTGAATTTTATACTGCTCAATTAGGTTGCGAGCTATTGTAATGCGAAAGTCCAGGTACGTCATTGTCTTCCGTGGATTTAGAGCTCTCCAAATTACTAAACAATTACATATGGTTATATCCAGCTGATGTAAAAATATTTTTTTATACCATTTGATTGTTTTTCGCAAAGAGGGATATGCGTGTAATACCTGATCTACTAGATCCACTCCACCCATATGCATATTGTACTCCTGGATAATATCGGGCTTGAAAATTGACATTTTGTTACGAGCATCAATTTTTCCAGTATCAATCATCAAAATCTTAGAGCTGCAATTGGATAATGCTGTAACAACCCTCCTTTCTTGCCAAGTAACATAGGTCAAGGGTGGAAGCTGATGCACCTGCATTTCTCCTCTTCTTAGAGCCTTCGTATTCACATCTTTTGGCAAACCAATACGATTTGAGCGTACTGTACCAATTGCTTTTTTGTGTGTGTGTGTGTGTGTGTGTGTGTGTGTGTGTGTGTGTGTGTAAGGCCATGAATAATTTAGGGGAACTGTACCAATTATCTAAATATACAGTCCCACCCTGATCAAGTACAGATTCCATAAGGTGCATTACTAGAGAGCCAGATAACCCCAAATCTTTTTCTTCGGTGTTATCAGTCCCTTGGCCATTGTATATGCAGCTATTGTAAAGATATCCTGTTTTACTTTCACATACATCAAAACTCTTTATGCCAAATCTGGCCCTCTTTGTTTTGATGTATTGTTTCCAACCTAAACGGCCCTTCCAAAGCATCAGGCTTTCATCAACTGATCTTTTCACTAGGCACATAATTTTCTTTGAATTTTGAAATAATGTAATCAAAACCTGGTCTGATTTTATATAATTTATCATTTACATTTTCTGTGCAGGTGAAATGAAGGAAGCGCAAAATGGAAGTAAACCTGTTATTAGACATGCATTTCCCAAAAAATGAGGTAGCTAGCATGTCATCTGTTGACCAGTACATGTCTAGCGTAGGTTTACGAATAACACCCATGAGCATAATTAGACCAAGTAGTCTGTAAATCTCATTCATTGTTACTTCTGTCCACTTCTGAATTCTACTCTTAGGTCCTAAATTGCCTTTAGAAATCAGCTCTTCCTTCACCCTACTCGCATATACATTTGTTTCCGAAACAATGAGAGACAGTAAGTCAGTAGTAAAAAATTTTGTGAAAATGTCAATTGGTGGCTGTTAGAAGTTAGCTGAGTATGCGGTTGTACACCAGAGGTTGTGCTCGTGAACGTATGTCTATTTGTGTTAGAGTTATTTTGACACCTCCATAATGTTGATTCTTCACGAACACCTGTCGGAAATGAGTCATTTTCCTCCTCACTGCTACCTATATCCTCAACACCCCCCTCAAAATCTGAAAACTCGCCATGTCCAAATCACTGTCTAACAGCAAAAAGTCTTCCACATTTTCTGATGTAATATCAGAAGCCCGCACTCTTCCTACACTAGCTAATTTATTTGCTGCATTACTAGTTGAAGCCATGATTAGCACTGAGGTAACAATTTCAAATGTAATCTCAAACTGTTTGTAGTTGGTTTATTAATACTCGTCACTTGTTTATATTTATGAGAGATTAGTTTCAAAGGCACTCCCTCATAAATATAAACAAGTAAGTGACGAGTATTAATAAACCAACTACAAATAGTTTCTGAGATTAATTTTGACGTCACTGTTACTAAATTCCTCCAAACACATGTAATTTCAAATGTGTTTTAGCTAAAGAAATTCTCGGAACTCTGACACAGTCAAAATTACTATATGAACTGAGTGAAGAAAACAGTTACGTCAGCTACCAGAAACTTCGGTTGTGCAATTAGCGAGAAGCTGATGGATTTTTCTTTCCACCGTGTGTAACGCAACATATATAGTTATTATTACGTGGAAGCATAAACTGAAACCTGTAAACCTTGAACCCAACACTTTGTTTATTCAGCTGATATAGTTTGTAAAATAAAAATACTCAGCATTAGGCGAGTTCGACACATAGAACAGCTTTCCCTACAGTGATACAAATTAATGAAATTTCAACAATTTATTAATATAGTCTCTATTTTAATGATACCGTAGATGTATACTGGCTTTAATGGGCTTTAAACCAGTTTTTGTTTTGCTAAAATAACTTAATAAATACGGAAGATACGAATATTTATTTGTGAAGCATTTTTGCAGCATTTAACAATTTAAATGTCTTGTTCTGTTTATTAGGTATCCGTTCCCGGCCGTGCAGGGTTTAAATGGCCATCGGTGAAGCGGTTAAACACTGTAGCATTCTCCAGATGGGTTTTCAGAACAGTCTAGCTTTGTACTTAAGTTTATCAGTCCTCAAAAAATACTAGGATTGCTTCATGTAGCTGACTCATTGTGTCCTCGTAGAGCTAACTCAAAGGCTCCACAAAACCTAATGCAGTTAACAATGTTTAAAACATACCTATTTTGAGCCACTTTCTGGATGTGTTCTTCAGTTCTTTTTTTTTAATTTACATCCTCCAATGTCAAGTCATATCGGACGATGAATGAAATGGGTGAAATGATGCTCAAGTGAGCCCGGATCCATAGAGGTTAGAGTTACCCAGCATTCATATTTAAGGATAAGGGAAAACCCCGGAAAATACCTTATCCAGGTTACTCACCCTGACTGAGATTCGAACTCAGTACCTCTTGAACATGAGGCAGACATGCTACCATCTATGCAAACGAGGGGGCATTCAGTTGTTCTCCAATATGCACTGTCCATCTGCTTTGCAATATTTAAATTGCCAAGCATAGCAAAACTGACTGTGTTTTTCATGTGCAGTTTTGAAGTTACGTGGTTTTTAGCGCAATCCTGAAGGTGCTGCAGATCATTCATGCCATGTTTTGTCCACGAATCTTCACCACCAAACAGAATGCAAGGAAAGCAAAACAGGGCATTTTTAATATCACAGCTTACATAAAATTATATTTCTCATATACATCGTTGTTAAAGTTCCTGTTAAAACATCTTTTTTTAACTACCTGTGTGATTTTTATATTTGGCGTAGGGCCTCTAAGTCTCTTAATTTCAGTTTTTTCCTCTAATCTCATTTTTTAAAAAGGATGTATTAATAGACACTGTATGGAAGTCTCTTAATTTCAGTTTTTTCCTCTAATCTCATTTTTTAAAAAGGATGTATTAATAGACACTGTATGGAATTCATTGTTTCTCCTTATAACACAGTTTACCTGTATTTAACCCTTTCCAGTCAGATGTCGATACTATGTGGACAGAGTAGGCCGGCCGCTGTGGTCGTATGTCGACATATAGTCGACAACGTTGGGAGGGTATTTACAAGTTTTTTTTTTTTTCAATGAACTGCAAATACTTTTTCCCAGAGGGCGGCACGAACTAGTAGTACAGACTAGTACATCTGTCCCGATGTGCCCTCTAGTGGGTAAATTTCAATTCTTAGTGTTTCTAGAGGGAAATGAAAATAGTTGTTTATGAACTTCATCGTGGCTTCAACAAGTGTTACACCTGTGCATGTTAAACGTGTTTATAGAGTATCAAATCCTGAAGATGAAGCTTTTGGGCATCTTCTACAGGAAGTGCTAAATGCTAACAGTGATGACGATTTGGATTTTGCGGAAGAAGCTGAAATTGCGAGTTCTGCTTCAAGTAGCGCATCCAGTGACTGTGAGGACAACAACGGGCTAAGTGCAGTTGGTACCGGTATTCGCTATAGCCAGGCCGACGGAGATGGGTGGTATACAGTAAGCGCGAATGATTTAACGCCTGCAAAGCATAACTTTAGCAAAAATTCAGGCCCTAAGGTAAATTTGAGTTATGCTGCTACTCCATATGACTATTTTGCTTTGCTTTTCGATGATGAACTCATTAGTGAAATAGTTGCCGAAACAAATAGATATGCAGAAGAAAAAATCTTAAAAATAGAAATGAACCCTCGTTCTGTTTGGCTGAAATGGACCAGTGTTACTTTAAGCGAAATTAAAGCCTTTTTGGGCATGATAATTAATATGGGTATGGTACCAATACCAGGAATAAAAGATTATTTTTCTTCAGACTGGAAGACTGAAATAAAATTTTTTCGTGATGTAATGGCTAGGGATCGTTTCTTACAAATATTTTGGATGCTTCATGTGGGAAATGACTGTAAATGAAACAAATGCAGTACTGCGGCGGACTAAAAAGGTTCATGGAGTTGTTGAACAAGTAGAAAAAAAAATTCCAGCAGCATTTTGTACCTGGTCAAAACATTGCCATAGATGAATCTACTGTTGGTTTTAAAGGACATATAATTTTTAAAACATATAACCCTAAGAAGCCTACAAAGTGGGGACTTAGTTTGTTTTAGCCGACAGTGCAACAGGCTATATTCATAGTATTATCTCATATTATGGAAAAATTACCCCCGATGTATGCAGTTTACCTTTTGTAAATAAAAGTTTCACAACCAGGATTGTGTTGTCTCTAATGCCACACCTTCAGAGATGTACAAATGACATAAAAGGGTATCATTTATTCACAGATCGTTATTACAGTAGTGTTGATCTGGCACAAGAACTTCATCAGCGCCAGTGGCATTCAACAGGCACAATAATTGCTTGCAGAGCTGGGAACCCATGACCTGTAAGGCAAGGAGCCTTCAAGAAGTTGAAGAGTGGGGATGTGTCTGGTTTTTGTAAAAATGAAGTTCTCATTTTAGGGTGGAAAGATAAGAAACCCTTTATTATGATTTCCACTTATCACGACACTTTGATGGGGAAGATTAGCACAATTCAAAAAGGAGGACTAGAAAAAGACATAATGAAACCACTTTGTGTGTTAAATAACACTAAGAACATGGGCGGGGTTGACCGAAATGACCATTACTGCGCAACGTACGCATTTTTACGAAAATCCTTTAAATGGTGAAGAAAACTGTTCTTTTGGTGTCTTGAAGTGAGCATCGTAAATTCGTATATCCTTTACAGCTGCCTCAAACAAAGTATGCAATCCAGCAACAAGATAATAAGCCACCTTCAGTTTCGCCGATCTCTAGTTCAAAGTTTAGTAGGAAATATTAGAAAGCCAAGGAAGAGGTGTCACCCCGGTACAGCGGAAACAGAAGAACGATTCAACCAGACCAATCACTTCACATACCACTTTGAAAAAAAGAAACACAAAGACTGCATGGTCTGCAGCAACAGGAAGGTAAAAGGAGCAAGAAAGGAAACATATTATTACTGCAAAACATGTTCCAACCGTTCTGCTTTGTGTTCCAGTGAATGTTTCAAACAATATCATACCTTACAGGAATAGAAACGCAACTAAGGAAGTTCGTCATTTCCTCAGCTCCTTTACAGTATTTATCTGCCATATTTAGTGTTCACGTACATTAAAAAAGTGAACCATTTATATAAGTGTAAATATGCATGCATTAAAATCGACCAAACATTACAGTGCAGAGACATACAAAAACTGTGGTTCTTCAAGGATTGTTTTGTGTTTTCGTACATTTACAAACGTGCATTTTATATAGTTTTAGATATGGACATAAATGAGTTAAACATTACAGTGCAGTGATAAACAATTCTGGATTTTCAAAGGATATCACCAAGCACCATTTGCCTCAGAAACATGTGAGTACAATTTTATCTTAGTTTTTGTTAATATTTACGCATGTGTAAAAAACTGCATGAGAAGATTTACCGCATTGTATGTTCCTTCCGTCTACCTGACTCTCGGGGATGCAAGGTCAGTCCACTTAGGTCCTTATTACACAAACATTTCCTTTAGAAATCCCTCGCACAGGAATGTGGAAATCCTTACGACCAGCTGCCGAAAACTTTTACCAGCGTATTCGACTGGTAAGGGTTAAATAGATCATTCTGATTCACTACTCAAAACACGGCACAGCTAACAAAACATTGCACAAACCATGTGGCTATGTACTGGTAGGTAGTAGCTGACCAATGCAAATATTTAAATATGAGAGCAATAGATGGCGCTGAAAGCAGAAGGAGAATGCTTGGCATCTACTGTTTTCTGGCTGCTAGGTTAACCAACCTTATGCAGCCTTGCTATAAGGTCCACTGCACTAGACAAGGTCCAAATGGAACGTGCCATTGCATCAAAGAGAGACCCAGCATTTTGGTTGTAGCACAAACATGCTACCTTATTGAGAAGCCGCCCCTGCAAGGAAATGAAATTGAGGTGGTAAAGAAATTTGATTATCTAGGAGTAAGGCTAAACAGTAATGGTAGATGGATTGAGCAAAAGAAAACAGTATTAATCATAAAAACTATTTGTAGTCGGTTTATTGACAGTGACGAGTGTCAATAAACTGACTACAAATAATTAATTTTTAGATGAGTCGTATTTATTACACATCTGCTTCACCTTCGTACCTATTTTGAGGACATGTTTCGCAAATCAATACAGTTAAATCTTGACTACAAATAGTTTTTATGATTAATTTTGATGTCACTGTTACTAAATTCCTCCAAACACACATAAAACAATATTAGCTAAAGGAAAACTGGCAATGAATGCTATAAGAACATGTGTAGATAAAATACCAGAAATACAAATAAAATGGTTGGAGAGAATATATGGGGCAGTAGTCGAGGCAAAAATGTTATATGGAGCTGAAATTTGGGACATAGAGGGAGGATGGGATAATGTAAACAAGGTACATAGGAGTTTTTGTAAACTAACTTTGGGCTTACCAAGAGCATCACCAAATGGTGTTGCACAAATGGAGTTAGGAAGATATGTTAGCAAAGCTAAAATTATGGAAAGAACATTGAAATACTGGTTCAGAATAAAATAATTGGAAACTAATAATATTTTGAAGCAGTTTTTAGAAATGCAGCAAAAATGTATTTAAGAAGATACTTTGTACAAGAGTATACAAGAAATTCTGAGTGAAATAGGATATGGGGATATTTGGAGGGATGGTAATAGAGTAGAGAAAGATTTCTGGAAAGGAGTTAAAATGAGGATTGAAGATATATATATATATATATATATATATATATATATATTGTAATTTACGTCCTCCAACGTCAAGTCATATCGGACGGTGAATGAATTGGATGAAATGATGTTCAAATGAGTCCAGGGTCCTTGGAACTTAAGAGTTACCCGACATTCGCCTTTTAGGATAAGGGAAAATCCCGGATAAAACCTTATCCAGGTAACTCACCCTGACCGAGATTCGAACTTGGGACCTCTTGATTGAAGATACAGAAAGGCAGAATATAATGGGTAGCTTAAATTCCAAAACCTCACTATGTACTTATAGAGAGATAAAAATGAATTGGGAAAGAGAAAAGTATGTTGATATTTGTGACAAAATGGCAAGAGAAGGCTTTGCATGGGCCAGAACAGGAGTGATAAAAGACATAGGAGAGAGAGAAGAACAAGGAAAGTGTATACTATGTAATATGAAAGTAAATAGTTTTTGTCATTCATTGATAGAAAATGAGGGAACAAAGAATTGGAGAGGAAAATTACACAAGAAGAATTGGACTATGTTACCTAGTGAAATTTTAGTTAAAAAGTTATTGAGCGTTAAATCAAGAAATAATGTATTGGAAATAGGAAAGTATTTAGGTTTAGTGAGAAATAAATGGTCAAGAAATAAGGATTATCAGGATAATGTAGATTGAGGGCCAAAAGTGGTAAATAGGGCCCTATAGCTCAAAAACCATGGTGCTAGGTTCTATGGACCCAAGGAAATTCAGCAGCTCAGTAAAGAAATTAATTTGATATGTAACTTGAGACATAGGGGTGTGTATAAGATAAACATTATTAAATTGTAAACATATAAGAGTTTGTATTTATAATGAAGTTTAATAAATATATATATATATATATATATATATATATGGTGCTTTACACAAACGTAAATGTTGACATTCTCTGCACATGGCAGGAAATCACTTTTGTTCTAATTTGTGCATTACCGAAGTGTGCATATCATATAATACCAAACCACCTTTCCTATTTTCCAAACTTAGTACAAATAATTAAAACCATTGTCAATTTAAGACAATTAAAAATAATAGATAAGCACAGTAGGTATTCTAAAATAAGATAAATTAAGAGGAGTGTATATTATGTCACCTTTGTGTTTAATGCCTTTGTCTCTAGTTAGAAAAAAGCATTAAAAGTGTTGGTAATGTTATTTAAGCGTTGCAAGCCTTTCAGTTTCTTACATTCCATTTTAAAAGTTCACTGCAGGTCATGCAACAGGTGGGTTCTGTTGATAGTACAGGCAGCTGCATTACTGACTGATGCAGTAGTTCCATTAATTACCACCAGTTATTGATAATTTGTGAAAATAACTCGACAAAACTAGCCATGTGGGTAGTCTCCCTCCTCCCCTCCCCATTGTTTAATGCTTCAGCTTTATTATTCTGCAAATATTTTTTCTAAATTCTGATGTATGTTTTTCCATGTGCGAACTGGTTAGAATTGATGTGATCACTATATTGTGTAGAACAAATATGTCCATAATCTGGGCCGCGCCATGGCTCAGTGGTTAGACCGCTTGGCTCTCACCAAGGCGGCCCAGGTTCGATCCCAGGTGACCGCAAAGTGAGATTTGTGGTGGACAACATGGCGATGGGGCGGGTTTTCTCCGGGACCTCCGGTTTCCCCCGTCATCTCATTCCACCGGTGCTCCATCTTCATCTCATGTATCATCAGTGTCACCGCCTGCGGTGCCGTATGTAGTAAAAGCGGGCGTTAAACACTACACATTTCATTTCATGTCCATAATCTTCAGTGTGTTGAAAGACTGTCACAAATTCTTTTTGTTGAACTGAGAAAATGTCATTCATATATACAGGTTGTTAACAAAAACAAAATATAAATTTTACAGCTTGTTTCACTTAATGCTGCCAGATGAAACAAATCATTGGTATATATACATGTATATTTATATATGTATATGCAAATATATGTGCACTCATGTGTCTTTCTCTAGTCTTATACAAATGGTTTTCTACAATGTTTAATCCTCACAACTGCCGGAAGTTTAAAACAAAATAAAAGAAAGAAAGAACAACTGCCAGGCTTCAACTGAAATTATATGTGCAACTATAGCAACATTTAGTCTCACATTCGATGAGTAGCAGATTGCCAGAGAAAGTGCAAAATATTAAAATAAGTTTTAAGGCTTAAGCTATCTTTTGTTCTTCTGTAGTGATATGATTTACTGTAATTTTCTTTAATCCATTTTTGAGTGGTGTTTACCATTTTTTAATATAAGTTTTCATGTTGTATTAGGCTTGTTATGCATGGACTATAGTGCCATTCATAATTTTTAGCTGCATTTATAACTTTTTTTTTTTTTTTTTTAGAATATTACAACATTTTTATGTTTTCTATATTTAGCACAGCTGCTTTATCAGTTTATTTAGAGTTTTTCGTTTGTGTTTGCAGGTGATACATTGTGTTAATCAGTCATTTCTAAGAGAACTACTAATTTTCTTTAAATGTACTGGAAATATTGAGTTGGGAATCCTTATAAAAGTATCTAGAAAGTAGTTTAACTTGTTATTCACATTGTTTTTGTATATACCTTCCCATGATTACTCTGAAAACTTGTAGTTAAACACCTCTGATTGTTTCTTCTACATTACAAGAGGAAAACTCTTAAGGTCAAATTTGGTTTATTTCAGTTGAAACCCCAACAATGGCATCAAATTTTGTGATGCAGATCTTAGCCAGATAATCTTAACAGCATTCTCAAAAATAGCAGTTACATTGTTACTGAAATTGAGATGTTTATGCAAATAAATTGTTCTTTCACACTAGCTGTGTGTAGGCCAAAGTATGGAAAGGTGGAGGCAGATTGAAAAATTCAATGCCATAACCAATTGAACCACGGATCTCCCAGTCTCTTTCTGGCTGCACTTAACCATTGAGCTACCATGGTAACATGTCATTATGACATTAAACTCTCCAACTGACTTGCATTTTTCCCGGTAAAGCATTAGGAGTTCTGATATGCGCATGAGACACCTACCTTGATGGCAACTTATAACGCTTAAATACTTAAAGTCATAAGCTTTATTGTTCAAACCACTATTAGGTCAGTTAATGGTAATTAATAGTTCTTTCACACTAGCCATGCGTAACTCAAGTGTCCAGTAATCTCGGTGGCTAATTGGTTTGTGACTACGCTTCATGTAATGAAACTGTTTAACATATTGTTATGACTTAGTTTTCTAAAACTATCACTTTTATTGCTGAGCAAAGCCAAAATATTAAGTCCGTTTCTTAAGATACTGGCTCGGAATTTAGTTTTGAACCACTTCGATTTTGAAAATGACCTTTCTCCACTGCTGTTTACAAACATATGCCACATCAACATTAATAAAATCATCTTTAAGGTTTTTATTTGATTTTAATTAGTTTTTGAGGAGTTTATACATCCACCTTCCCTGACTAATAACTTTATTTTCATCTTGTTTGAAACTCGTAATAAATCTTGGATCTGAAAAATGTAATTTCCCAGTTGGTCATATAAGACTTAAGTTAGTGTTTCTGCTGAAGTGAAAAGGGTAAAGGGTAGGCAGTAGAAGGGTACATCTCATGCACTGTGGCTCGCACGCAGTTTAACACCCCACATGAGGAAGGAATGAAGTGAGAGAACCACAGGAGGTCAGAGGTTTACAGGCTGATAGGTGAGAGAGACATGGAAAAGTTGCTAACAAGTGCTGAGATTTCTTTATTCCTGTGCCAGGAGCTACTATGCAGCCACCAACACTCCCAGGGCAGTGTCGACAAGCATCCTCTACACATGAGAACAGCGACAACTTAATGCTGCCTAGTGCTAAAAACAGCCTGTACAATGCACAATCATGTACACTATCTGTACGGAACTACCATACATCACAAGCCTGAAAGCATATTTGAATGATGTTAAGGTAATGAGGCAAAGGAAATTGTGGTATATTTTTATGGATTGAATCATTAACCTTGGTCTTCCCGCTATCTGAGATATCTCCGAAAATGTTTTGAATTCATTGTGTAGTTTAATTACTATTTTTCTCTCTTCTGGCGCAGTTTCTTCCCTCTTCGGCCCATTTTACGTTCCCTCCACAACCTTCTTGCTTGATGTCACACTGGTGCTTGCAGACTATTTGCTGTGAAACAGCTAAATGCAGACTGGGGAGCTAGCTTGGAATATAACCACAGTATTCAATCTAGATACCTTTGGTGTACGAATACTTTTTGTGCCAAATTTACGGTATTATCTAATATTATCGTAGAAAACTACTGATTCTAGAAAAGTTCCAGCAAAATTATGATAGGAATAGGTAAATAAATACAAAAACCATTTAATTTTACAAGTTTACTAAGTTTCATAAATAATTATGTTGCAAAAACACACATTGTTTCTTCATTTAGGTGGTGTATGAATACTTTCTGGGCTGACTGTATATATACAGTTTTTCAAGAAGTGCTACTGTCGTAACAGATCTTCTGACGGTGATAACTTATAAAACCATAAATAATCTCTGTAAATACCCTTTCAATGATTTTTAGTGATGGTTATTAACTTATTTTTATTAAACATCATAGTAATACTCATTTGCCACTACCACCACAAAAAAATCTGCCAACTAGTTCCTTTTGAGACCTATAGAAAATTCAGTTTTATAATAATTATGTTTGTTTTTTGTGGCCTAGTGTAATAAATTTGTTTGAACATGTTAAACTTCAGTGGTTTTTGGTTGGCAACATTGAGCTGTGAACTGAATGCATTCAGTGCTGAATACCGTGTCACAGAGAATCTACGCTTGCATTGACATGAGCAAACAGTTACTTGTGCTCTCCCTCTCTGCCACCTGCATTGGTATTATAAAGAACTACATAGTTCCCTCAAGTCGTTAAACAGTATTGACCTCCTCCATAAGAAATCTTGAAAGCCACTGTGGAGGTAACATATGTGTGTTTGGGTATTAGTTTTTCTCTTTAGTAACATTCCTTTTCAGTATGTTCATTACCATGTTTTCTCTAACGTTCTATGTCAATATTTGTATACTTTACATCAGCCATGTTTCACTTTTTAGAATCTCATACAGCCCAGTTGACCTGTACAAATTGTTACCTATATTTGCAGAGATATATTACTCAGGACAGTAGCATTGCATTTATTTAATTGCTGTCAATGGAGGAACTATGTATGAGGTGTTTAATCAATGCACAGAGTAAGTTAAGCATGGTAATAGGATGACCAAGTGCATTGCTAAATGTCCTGATTAATAGAAGCAAGTGCGAATGCATTATGTGATTATAAACAGTGTAGTAATCAAGGTGTTAACAGAGAGAAGCTTATTTTTAGATTGTGTCAAACAGCAAAGTAAGTCTTTATTGATATTGTTTATATTCAAACATAATTACAGCTAATTATTACTGGTAATGCAAGTCTGAATTGATTAACTATTAAAAATAATTTAATCATTATAGTAAACCAGGCTCCGCCAACTGACATGCACGGTGTGCCTATACAGTTCGCACGTGCCGGCGTGCCTGGTCGTTGCTGGCGAGTGCTAGGGAGATATGGCAATCACTACCTCGCGCAGTGGCATTCCGCAATTTGCACTTGCGTTACCATTAAATAATTAAGGACATGTTAGTAGTGAAGGTGCAATCCAGAAACTGTATAATACGTGGTTTAATATCTCTGTGGTACTTTTTATTAAATTATATATAATACAACCCAATACCAGTAAGATTATTATAGCCTTCAAACCTATACAGCCAAATTATGGCATATAAAAGTAATATTTTTAATTATAGGAACGAAACAGTACTTTTTGGAAATTAGCCCAATTTTGATTTTGAGACAATTGAAAAATACCGAATAACAAATTAATATTTACTATATAGTGATATTATTACACAGAATACTTCATATTAAATGAATATACACGTTTCAATTACGAATTTCATACATTCAGTTTTTGGTAGATACCCTTGCCTTCTGACATCCTTTAGTTTTCACAATATTCGCCACATTTGGAAACAGTGAAACACAACTCTGGACCCTTAATGCACACTTCAAGTTATGATCATTGATGTTGGCTCTCTGAGGGGTTTTAATTCCTTTCATAGCTGAAAATCAGGATTCACATACGTAGGTCGAACCAAACATTGCAATCATAGATGCGGCATGCCTGTGTAATCAATGGAATCTTGAATTTTTTTGGCAAATTAGACAAATAGCACCACCGCTACATTCCATTAAAAAGTACTCAGTTTCCCATTCGGGATTGAAATAATGTGTCTGTGTGGGTACCCTTTGCTTTAATGAGTGCCCTTCCATCTCAAACTGACACTGAAGTACGAAACACCACTGCTATGGAAGACAAACCGTGCGAAGCACGCACTGAGGCAACACGGTGCTTGCAGCCCAGCACATGCACCACAGCAAGCAAGTTGGCTGTGGCTGTAGTAAACATTAACATACTAACTAGGAATTATAATTGTTGCCCAAAAATAATTCACATCCCTAGTTAGAATATTCCTCTGCACATGTGCAGTATTAAGAAATTGAGTAATTTGATATATTACAATGATTTTGCTACTTAAAAAAGTTTCTTGAAGTGGGCAGGAGGGTTAAGGCATTCTTAAGTGTTAACATCTCCTTTAAGCCATTATTATAGTCATTTTCTGTCTCTAAGTAATTTTTCTTTTACCAAATTAACCAGAAGATAAGTGTGGAAGTATTACATTAATTTTACTCAAGGAGATTGTAACATGTCATTTTATTTGTTGAATAGGTGCACTGGTAATATTTATATATAAATATTAGCTGTCAGCCCTTTTTCTGACAAAACATACATTCTATGCTTTACATTAAACCCAATAAAGCACAGTCATTCGCCAGTATCAAATAGATTCTTAACTTTGTTTCAGGACCTCATTCCACTTGCATATGTATGGAAATAACTATATTTCCTATTTCCTGTGAACAAAGAGGAGCTGAAGATTGTTCTTCATTAGCTGGTTACAGGATACCAGCTGTGTCTGTTTTCCAGAGGAAAGATGGCCAGATTTATGTGAGAATGCTAATATCTTTTGTGCAGGTATCTATTGTTTTATCTATTTCATTTAACGTTCCATATGTAACAAAAGTGTGAGTACAGTGAAACCTCGTTAATCCGGACACACATTCTTAAAAATTTGCTAACTGCTAACTTAAATTATAGTATTGCACTAAGACTAACTTAACGAAATTGTGAATCTTATTTTTTGCACAGAAAATGAATTTCTTAGTAATACCAGTAATGCTTTAGTGACAATGGTACATTAGGCTGTCCTCCTTCCTACACTCTTGCTGTACCTGCAATAGGGCTTGCAACTCTTGTCCAAAGGGTTAATTTAACACTTGCCTTTCTCAGTCATTAAAGATTTTCAATTTTGTAAGTGCAGTAAGCAGCATTTCGAACTCTACATTGACTAATGCATGGCGGAAACGTTTAATGATAGTGTTGAATTAGACTCCAATGCAATTGAATTAAATAACTTACACCAATCCTGGTAGCGGATGGCAATAAAGCTGTCATAGTATATGAGATCGAACACTGGCTTGACAGAGAATGAAGATAGTCTAGGTATCACAACACGACTGACAAAAAAATTGCAGAAAGTGTAAGCAATACAAGGGACATAAGTAGTGAATCTGATGCTGAGGATGTCTTCGGAAAGTCGAAAGTGAAATTAAGTAAGGTTAAACAGCATCTGAATAGACTTTGTCAAAGAAATTAACAATAAACAGATTTCCTCATACTACCATCATATGAGGAGTCTTCGTGATGTCATTGTGGAAGAGATGCGTGATAAACCACAAAAGAAAATTATTAGTTTCTTCAAACCAAACAAATAAAGAATGTGTAATTAAAATAAGGTGGGCCTATTGTGTATTATAAGGGTCATTCAAATGAAACCCAGTTACTTGTGTAAAGTAACAGTAACAATTTTATTAACTCAAAAATAGTCACCAAAACTGTTGGCACATATATCCCATTGTGACACTAGCTGGTCGATTCCATCTTTGAAGAAGATAGTAGGCTGCACTCAGATACACCCATTCACACACCTTGTCGCCCTTTGTTTATCAATGTCCACGAATAGCTTATTTCAGAGGTCCATAAACATGAAAGTCATGCAGTAAAAGGTTTGGAGTGTATGGTGGATGTTTCGGCATTTCCCATCAAAACAGCTGCAGTGTCGTCTTCACCACATTGGCAGTGTGTAGTCAGGCATTGTCATGCAGGAGAATAATGTCACTGAACAAGATGCCAGGGCATTTTGACTTGATGGCTCGTCTAAGGTTCTGTAAAGTGGCTTGATAACCCTGGGCATTGATGGTGGTTCCCCACTCCAGGAACTTGACAAGCAGTGGGCCCTTGTGATTAAACAGGACAACATAACCTTACTAGAACTGGTGTGCACAGCCTTTGATTTCTTTGGAGGTGGTGAAGTAGCATGTTTCCACTGCTTGTTCTGATGCATGCTTTCTGGTTCAAAATGGTGACAACATGTTTCGTCACCGGTGACAATATGTGACAGAAGGCTGAATTCCTTTTCATGATAATGTTGTGGATGACTCAAAGACAGTGCTATTCGAATATTGCACTATTCGGCAGTCAATTGCGTTAAAAGTCTAATCACTCCTCATTCCTACTTACTCGCCTTCTTGTTCAGTAGTCGATGATAACTTGTGTGACCACCTTCTCTTTGGCGTGAAACCACATTGTCGCTGTGTAATGTCAAACGTTGTGCATGCTGCAGTCTCTCTACCAATAGATTGTGCCACCTTACACACAGTTACCTGCTGTCACATTACGTGTAATGCAAAGTTAGACGCACTGATCAGGTTTCATTTGAATACCCCTAATACATTGTAATAAAAGTACACAGTACATAGTCTAATTTGATTCACAATTTTTCTCTGTGGTGTTTATTTCACTTAATCCAGACTTTTGATTATCTGGACAACAATAAGCCCTGACGACTTGCCTGTTTTCAACAATGCTTGTAAAACATAAGGTGATAATAAAGTATTATTATTATTATTATTATTATTATTATTATTATTATTATTATTATTATTATTATTATTATTATTATTATTATTATTAATTGGTCCGGATTAATGATGTTTTACTTAAGTTTTATTTGCGCTGTAGTAGTTAAAGGAAAACTAACCTTCTTACACAGCCAATGTTAGGTTTGCCTTATTTAAAGACCAGAATAAAGTTACCACAGAAACTACCAAGATATTATTTTAAAATTTTTGCCAGATAAAGACATAAATATTAAAGTAAATTGCCTACATTTATGAAGAAATGAATATCATAAAATGTGTAAGGTTTTTGAAAATAAGTTTGATATTTAAAATTATTTTATGTGAAATCCTTTTTGTGACCAAACTAATATACTTATTGATGGAAATAATCATTTTTTCACACTAGCCATGTGTACATCAATTTACCTGAATAACATAGTGGTTTAAATATGAAGCCTGGGACTTAAGTACTTACAGCATAGTAAGTTGCCACAAAAGGTGCATATTTCATTGTATATGAGAACCCCTAGTGGTTTACCAGGAAACATATGAGTCAGTTGGAGAATTTAATGTCATGTCGGCATGTTGGCCATAGTAGCTGAGTGGTTTAGAGCAACTGCACAGAGAGCGGGAGATCTGTGGTTCAAATCCCGGCTATGGCATTGAATTTTTCAGTCTGGCTCTACGCATCTATACTGGTCGCCAAACTAGAATGTGATTGACAGTTAGTAACCACATGGAATAACAGTCTAAATAAATGGGAGGGGATGAGTACGTTATAACGGTTGTCATAGTAACGATTAAAATGACCAATTAGAGTGGAGACGTTTCCATGACGCTAGACACTAAACGTTGGTTGCCGATATCCTAACACGTGCTTAGCATGAACTGTGGCTGAGCGAGTTACGCAAACGTTGCAGAATGTCTTTACGTATGCAACAGTTTTAGATCCTGTACTGGCAAGTTACTTTGCATTTTATTTGTGGCAATTTGCCTTGGTTTACATTAGTAATCTGAGTCCGTGTATCTGAGCGCGATCATTTGCAATTGTGTTTAATGAATGTTTAATTATGTCCAAATATAGTGACAAGTGAAAACCTGAACATGCTCGGGAACCAAATAAAACTGTATTTGGTAAAGGTATTCCAATTAAAGGACATGCACGGGAAATAATATGCTCTGTGAGAGAATACTTCAATGAGGATAAATTGAAAGGGGAGTCTATTATTCCATTGGCTAAGTGCTTGATAGGACTTCACGTTCTGTAGGTATCAGTAAGGGCATTAAGGTTAAGATTGCGAAAGAAAAGTATTTTAAAGAAGAAAGTTAGACATTGTGATATAAATTAGAAATTCCCAGGAAAAATTATGTAAGCGGTATTTTCCCACATCAGTAAGCATCAAGATGTCACAGGTATGCCTCCTTTGTTACGATCTTTACATTGATGTGTTCTTGCATGTTCTAGCATTTGAACGTAGATCCACGAGTTTTCTATTGTCTTTGTGTATAGTATTATAAATAATTAATAATAATAATAAAATACCCAGTGCAGTCGCAACTAAATCACCTTCGCACGGGTAATGCTATCACGCTCTCCACGTGGCAGCAATAAGCGGCAACGTCGCCTCTCTCTCCGTACGAAATGTCAGTGACTTTCTAGATTGGCAACCAGTATAATATACGTATTTGTTTCAAAGTTGTTGTTTTTTTATCATGTGTTTAAAATTACCTCATTTTATTACTTACAATTCCTGGGAAACTGGGTATTTATTATATTTATTGATTCTCCATTAAAAGGGTAAAATATAAAATAACCTTTATTGCATATTACATAGGAATTAAAATCCTCTTTTGCAAATAACAACTTCCATCATATCCTCATGCTCAGGTATAGCTCTCCTTTTCGATCTGACTCCTTCGATATACTTTGCATTACAATTTCTGCCTTAATAATTCTTAGACAATGCAATTTAGTGAGTTAAAATATTGTGTTCTTTTCAATTCTCACACCTAAACATTCTAATACATTGACTGTCTCTATAACAACTTAGGCTTTCACGGCTGGCATCAATCCAGAAAAATGTAGAGCTTTCCGAGCTTACTGGCCATGGTCTAGTAGGAAAAACTGAAGTTCCTGATGTTTTGCTTGTATGTGCGTCGAGCATCCTCAGAGGACTCAGGGTAAACTGCAGTGACAAACTCTACTCTAGTTTGCCCTAAGTCCTCTGAGGATGTTCGATGCACATACGAGCAAAACATCAGGAACTTCAGTTTTTTCTACTAGACCACGGCCAGTAAGCTCGGAAACCTCTACATTTTTCTGGATTGACTGTCTCTTTTTGACATATTGAATGTAGTAAGAGCATCATGATTCTTAAAGTGCATTGAGCTTAAATTAAGCTAAAAGAAGTTAAATACCCGCTTTCTGGTGCCAACAGTTTCAAAATTATATCTATATTATTTTCTGAAATGGGCATAAAACTCACTCATGCTTATTTTTAAATGCCTAGTGTAACTACTACTTTGAAAATATGTTAAAATACTAAAAACTGTGGACGAATGTAAATAATAGATAAATATAAGCAGAACATTTCAAATATTATGACAAAAAATGTACAGGATTTTGACTAAAACCATCTTTTAATCTCCTTTAAAGTGGGTAATTATGCCGACTATTTAGTTCATGATACCAGTAATTAACAGTTTCCTCTAATCTGTTTTGTTTTGCTATTTACGTCCTCCAACATTAAGTCATGTCGGACGATGAATGAAATTGGTGAAATGATTAATTAAATTTAAAGGGAGTCGATTAATGGCACTAAACACTTACTTGAAATGATGCTCAAATGAGTCCGGTGTCCATGGAGCTTAGAGTTATCAACATTCATCTATCAGGATAATTGAAACCCCGGTAAAAACCTTATCCAGGTAACTCACCATGACCAAGATTTGTACTTGGGACCACTTGAACGTGAGGCAGACAAGCTACCATCTACATTACCAAGGCTGGCTTTCTTCTAATCAGTTGGTTAAATGCTGACCTATTGATTTCTAGTTTGTGCCTTCAAGCTTGACCCAGGCATTTGACTTTTAAGTGTTTAAAGTGATAGTTAAGATTTACTGGCACGTAAAAGAACTCCTGCAGATTAAAATCCTAGCATAACAGCAGTGTTGATATACTTTTGGTAACTCACAGCATTGTTTACAAACACTATGTTTATTTTTTCTAGTTTTCCAAGAATCTGTATGTCACTATGTGCAAGGCAAGCATTTGTTCACAGATGACTTCCAAGTTGGATTGTGAATATAGCTATATGGCTTCTTGTTATACCTCTATCAGTTTTTCATCATCTTCTGTAAGTTGACTAATCAGAAAAGCACTATCATATATTGTAAGTTTTGATATCAAATACTTCATAATTTTCACAGATTCCAAAAATTCCCTTTAAACAATGACAGAATGACTTGCATACCCCGCTCTGATTCATAATGTTCACCACATTTTCCAGTCATTTTTGCTAAGTCTACCTTGTAGTTCTCATCTGTATTCCATCACATTCACATGTTGACATCACTAGTAATGAAATAGCAGAAGAGCTGGCTGTTCAAAACTCCAGTGATTTTTCCATTAAGATTCCTCGTCTGGATTTAATATTACCTCAGAGTAATTCTTCGCCAAAACTAGAAATTCCATTCACTTTCTCCTCCATACAGGAAACTTCACATGGCTAGGAATAGTGAACCTTTACAATACAATGCCATGAAATGTCAAGATCAAATCATAGCAGCAAGGTTTCACTTAGGCCCTCAAGACTTACTCATATTCATTAATAACGAGCAGATTTATAGGCACTAAAAATGTGTGAAATAGGCAGGCAAAAAGGCACTATAGATGGGCAAAATAGGCAGTTAAATAAGCACTAAAAATTTGCTAAGTAAACACTTAGAAATCCACAATTTTAGTAAAATGCACTATAACTGCGCTATAACAAAATGACAATCATCACAACATTTGCTGCAACAAATTTGCTAAACAAATGCTATTTTGCAGTTCCCTAGGTGAAATAGTTTTACATTTATTCCAAATTTCATAAATGGCTCCATAGCAAGTTAAAATAACAGATATAATTAAAATACATATAAATCCACTTCACTAAGTAAGAACCATAATGTGCAGAAAGGTGTGAAGTAATTAATTATGTCAAAAAACAAAAATATGGGTTTTGGGGGAGGGGGACTTAGGGGTGAAAATTGAAATATCTGAAGCTTTTGTTAGATTTGTTTCAAATTTCTATCATTTATTTTTGTGATCGATCAAGAATGGAATAATACCAAGTTTCAGATTTCTAGTTACAATAGTTTCTGAGGAATTAACAGTTTATGTCTAAACTACAGGTAATTTTCAAAATGTCCCTCATATTGTAGTTTTAAAAATTAATGCTTGGGGTATAAGTCTCTGCACCCATTTTAACCTAATAATGACATGTACCTATGTGAAGTATTTGTCTTCACCATATCAACAAAGGGAAAAAATAATCATACCTGTTTAACAATTTTTGTTTTCCTAAGCGTTTTCAGTAAGAAGTAAGCATTATAATCCTTTTCAATACAAATAACAAAAAAACAAATGTAAATGAGTACACTTAATATGCAGTTGCCCTTACAGGCATGTTTAGAATTTCATACAGATTAATAGATAACTGCATCCTGTGGAACATTTTGAAGTTAGGAAAATGTAGAAAATATGGAATCTGGTATATCCGAGGTTAAAATAACGTAATAGAAGCTATGATACAGGTGCCGGGTTATTTAAATAGTCATGTGACATTTTCTGTATTTCCACTAGGAAAAAGAAATACTTTATATTATTGAAGTTTGTCTATATTAATTTTAAGACAAAAAAACTAAACTTGGGATTGTTGTAGGTTTTGGGCCAATTGCACAGATGTGTCTCCTTAATAGAAATGATTGTTGGAAAGATAAGAGATTCAAAAGTTCATCACAACATTCTTAATATCACTTAAAATGATGTCAGGATGTGTCACAAAGATACAAAGCACAGAACAAAAATTCATTAAAAGCTAAAGCTACAGAATCCTAGTTTTTGTAATAAAAACCCTAAATGCCCCATTGTCGACTAAGAACAAATAATAAAACACAGCTTTTTATTAAGCGTTTCCCGTTCATTCAAACAGAATTACAGCAATTACGGCATCGTGAAAAGAATACTCGTACCTACTTATGAAGGCATTTCTATTAAATTTTACATAGACCATTAAGATTTATTGGTCTGCAGTTTCATTTTCAATGTTGGAAACAACACCACATGCATGAGAAAATCTCAATTTTCTCATTTATATAATCTTAGTCTGTGTAGCCTAGCTAATTAAGCGCTGGCCTTACAAGTTTAAGTTGTAACCTGAACAGAGTCCCAGAGTTGTGATTTTAAGATTGGGTAAAACAGCAGCTTCGTGTCAGTAGATTTACACACATGTAAAATAAATCTTACGGGGGTGAATTCCTGCTTACCAGTGGTACTGATTGTGATCTGATGCGATAGTTAACAATTGACATCATCAATAATTTAATTAATAATCCCCCCTAAGTATTACTATTAACTCAAGAAATAAGCCTTTACACCAGCACAAAAATATCATGCTACTACATTGAAGCTGCCAAAAGATGATACTCGTAACAAAATTGCGAAATCTTTGCAAAGCTATACCTATAACTTTTAAATAAATAATAATCTAATCAAGATGAAATGCATCAGACAGGCTTGTTTAACGATTCAGACATGTTTTAAGCTAAATCTCAATGTAAAGTCATATCATGTGATGAAGAAAGTTTTCACATTGGGCAAATGTGTGCTTTACTTTGGAAAACTGAAAATATTCAGTTTCTCTTCTTTTGGTTGTGCTCAATATAATAATTTGTATTATTTGAAGCAAAAGGTTAGAAGTTTGTGTTTGAATTACCGACTCATTACTTTCAAATAATAATTTGTGTTTGGCATAATGTCGCTACAGGGGCTGATTTTCACAAGGGTTTTGAAACTGGGATATTATAGTATTAATACAAACATGAATGATTAATTATTAATTTATAGATGAGTCATATTTATTACACATCTGCTTCACTTACATACCTATTTTAAGGACATGTTTCACAAATCATCGTTTGCATCTTCGGCTCTTATGCGACTAAAGCTTGATCCAGTGGTGTGGGTAATTCTAGAGTTGCTGTTGCCATAATAAATACGACTCATCTATAAATTAATAATTATTTCACTTCACTGTGGTGTTTCAATACAGTTAAATCTCGATATTAATGATTAAACTCACCTGTTTCACACAAGGCTGAGAAAAAAATTACTTTCCCATCTGTGCTGAACGATGGATCACCATTTATCCATGTTTAAGAAGTACTTTTCTGTTGCTTCTCTCTTTTGGCATATTTGCATAGGAAACTAATCTGTGTGTGCACTTGAAACACTGCTTACAGAATGGGCTTTCCATTCCCCACATAAAGAGTGGTCATTTGTCAATCCATTGAAATATCATTTAGCTGGTCTTTGCTACTCCTCCTTGAGCATATTCTAAGATTTGTTCCATGACGTCATTAGCGCATTGTGACATGTCTGTAAGGCAGATACCTACCTGGCTAAACCCCTTTTTGTATATCCAATGTGCAGCTGTAAGAAATTTCTCTTCCTCGTAAACTTCACACTGAAACCAACAAATGCAAAAGCTGTTGTCACAAATTACAAAGAGAAAGAAATTGTCTAAAAAGGCAGTTTTAGGCACTAGTAAGCAGAATAGGCACAAATGTATGAAACAGGCATTTATGGGCACTATAAAACTAAGAAATTAGGCTAATAATTGTAGGAAACATGCTTATAACTTTAAAGCCTACGTTTCTGAGCAAAGGAATAAAATAGGCAAATTGGGCAAAATCCACCCCCTATTTATCACATAGATGAAATATCTAAATATCCATTCTACTTGGTCACCCTATAGTAGAACACATACTTAAAAACATTAATAAACTGACATTAAGAGAAAATAATGGGGAATCCTTGTTGAAGTCAATAGAATGTTGAAAACCCCTCAGCTTATTTCAAGTTGATCATCTTTGGTGATATTGGAATATTAAATAATCACTCTTAAATGCTGTACTAAACATTTAATATCACTTAATATATATTTGAATTAACATTACTGGTCAATCTAGAAGGCTTGCTCAGCATGCTTTTCATACAGGCATGTTGTTTCTGGTGTAATGAAGACTCATTGACACAGTTGAGGTCAGTGTAGGGTGTGAAGCAGGTTAAGTACTGTTGGCTACTTTGTCAACCCTCATCATAACAACAGACACAACGCATTCAAATCCCAGCTGTCGCATTGAATATTTCAGTCTGATTCTATCTTTCAAAGTTTGCCTACACATAGTGGCGCATGTTAGAACACTCAGTTATCAGTGATTGTCATTATAAATGGAAGCTATAATAAAAACCTTAAAAAAAGTACAGGACTTAAGTAGTTACAAATTGTAAGGCACAATTAGGTTATGTGATCTCAGATTTGTGGTATCATGGCCTACCAGGAAAATGCAGATCATTTGGAGAATTTAATGGTTTCTTTTTAACTCATCGTCCCTTAACCGGTTAGGTCATATCAGATGAATGAACTGGATAAAATGATGCTCAAATCGGCCCAGGGTCCATAGAGCAGGTAATCCAACATTCATCTTTCAGGGTAAGGGAAAACTCCAGAAAAACCTTATTGAGATAACTGACGCTGACCATGATATGTACCGGCATGTTGCCATAATAGCTGAGATGTAGAGTAGCTGTACGTAAAGCGGAAGTTCTGTGTTCAAATGTCAGCTATGATTCATGTCCCAGCGTTCTACTGTACCTTTATTATCACTCAACATACAAACACAAAAGAAACAAAAACTTAAAGGAAATTACTACATTAAAAAAACTAGAAAACCCAAAAATCAGATATGGCAAATTTACCTTTCATCCAAAATACTTAGAAAAATTTGAAAAAGTATTTAAGAACTTCAACATAAAATTAGCCCGTCAGAACAAACATAACCTCCACAACTTACTAAACCATCCTCTGAAAAATAGCACACCAAAAACTCAGTTATCAGGCATTTACCAAATGAGCTGCCAGCTTTGCGACAAGATATACATTGGGAAGACTAAAAGAAATCTAGAAACAAGAATGAAAGAACACTTCAGAAATATTAAATTCAAACACATGGACAAGTCTGCCATAGGACATCACTTTTGGTCTGAGAATCACATCATGCAAGAAATAGAATTCATTACTTTGAAAATGGTATGCCGTTGTCCTGATGTTTTGAAATCCTTGGTTTCTGCTTAGAGATTTAAGTAATTGACTTTTGAACTGTTGGCCTTGATCAGCAGTTATTCTTCCATACATACCAAAACCAGAAAAGCAACTAGTTATTAAAGCCCTTATGATAGTGTCAGTTGTTTGATTTACTATCGTTAATGCTCTTATCGACCTAGTGTATTTGACGGTAATCCTTTGGAGATACCTGAATTCTTGGCTTATAGTTAGAGGTCCTACAATGTCAACATCTATTTGTTTGAATCTGTCATTGGGTACCAGGTTCTGTCTAACTGTGAATTATGTGTGCAGATAGATTTTATATCTTTGGCAGTAAATATGCATCCATGTTCATAGTTGGCACTCTTTTTTTATATTGGGTGAGGTAAATTTTCCAATAACCATTTTGTGTGTTGCTCTCATTGCTGATGAAAGTATATGTTTAGCAGATATGTCACATAATTACTTTCTGCTATCTGGTAGGTTGAGTTTAATTATTTTAAATTCCAGACTCTTTTGTAGTAATTCTAGATCTTCGTTCGCTTGTACATCTAGTACAGTTATTGATCATAGCATAGAGGGGACAGGGATTTCGTTATGGCTAAACATGACAAGGTGTCAGCCACAGTGGTGTCTTGACCAGCAATGTATTTTATGGTGGTTGTAAACACTACAGTGTATTGTATTTGGTAGGCCTGTATGGATGAAGCCTCAAATTCTAGTTGAGAAACAGACACCAAATATTTATGGTCTGTGAAAGTTATGAAAGGTGGACCTTCTAAAAGATGCTTGAAATGTTTGATTGCACTGCATATTGCTAATAGTTTGCAATGAAAATCACTTTATTTGGACTACACTATACTTAGAGTTTGTGAGAACTGAGAGCTTGAGGTGTACCATCTATATCTAGCAGAATTACTACATTTATAGATACATTTGATGCATCTGTGACCAAGGAGAGCGGGGCTCCAGCGTCGTTGCATTGCAGAGAGTTTTCTTAATTATTGCAAAAGAGGTTTGGCTTCCTCATTCCAGTCCAGTTTTTTTGTGCTATTCTTCTTGTGCCGAGAGAGCAGTTGTTTTGCTCAGCACATTCTGGGATGAACCTGTATTACAAATTTACCAATCCCAAGAAGCATGGTTGTCCAATAGCTGACTCTGGCTCTGGAAAATCCTTGATGGCACTCACTTTCTCTTGTGGAGGTTTCAAGTTTGTTATTGCCATCTTTGGTATGCCTGCTTCATGCACTGTTATCATTTGATATGTATGCACAAGATCAATAGATGAAACGATGTCAACTCCACGTGATATGTTATTGCCATCAGTTAAGAAAGTTATTGGGTATCTATCGTGTACTGTAACCTGATTGAGTTTCCTATAATTGCCTCAAGGCTTTCAATCACAAGATTTCTTTGAAGTTAAATGTAGGGGAGTAGCCCAAAAACTTAATGAAGGTATTTATAACCCTCATTGAAGCATGAAGTCAAATTCCTTATGAGGTGCTATTAATCTTTCAGCTGAGAGGCTTCTGTCTTTGATAAATACTGGTGGTCATTTCATTTCAGTGAAATGTTCAATATGATGATATGTATTTTGGTGTTTTGTATTTATAATGTTAGGTTGCAGGACATCAGAAAATTCATGTATGATTTGCTGATATTGGTTGTAAATTTTTGTTAGTATCAACTGAAGAAAGTAATTATGAGAAGAAGTACCATATCAGTTAAGTATATGTTACCTAACCGCATACCCAGAGATATTGAGAGCTTTCAGCGAGTATTTTGAAATGTGTCTGCTCATTTCTGCAATAATAAATGGCCAATTGAATGTTTTTCATAAGCCAAGTTCCAGTGTCATATGTCCATATATGGACATATGTACCATATGTCTTGAGCCTGGGACCATTTACAACAAAAAGTTTGAATTTCTTCACTGATTTCTTTTCACTATGTGTTAGAAGCACTACAAAAAGAAATACTTTTTCTTTTTTGTAACCCATGATTGTTAACATAAAAAAGAAAAAGAAAAGGTGAAAGGATTCAATTTATTTACATCACCATTTATTTTAAATCATACTGTATCCAAGTTTTCTTGCTTCCTAACTCAAGAAATGCTAAAATGAACTGTAATCCTCAGCAACTGTTTTCTTTTACAGGAATTGTAATCTGCGTCAAGCCAGAATGATCCAGTTGTAAACATATGGGGCAACAGAGAGAGAGAGAGACAGCAGCTTTTGGTTGATTGGTTATTCATGTGGAATGTCAAGTCCTTCACATGGTGATGGCTCTTAAAAGAGTTGACTGTCACTTAAAACTACCATGTTCTCCAATTCCTATTGTACCTTTGATGAAATATGTAATAAGACCATTTCTGCAAACGTCCATTTGAACCAACATGAATGAATAGAATAATAAGCATTATTATGAATATTTTGTGTAAGTGTAATTAGTGAATCTCATGTGAGTGCACACACAAGAGTTTTCATAATAATTATTGGAGAAACGTAAATCCATTCATGTAGTAATTATTGCTTAACCAGAAATTATAGTAGTGTCTTGTGTAAGCTTACTTAGCTTCCTAGTGTCACCCCAAGGTCCTTAGAAAGCATTACAATCTGTTTTATCTGGTATCCTATAAACATTTATACAAGTAAGATTAATGTAATGAACTACCTGGTGTTGCCCATGGTTTGATGAATTATACCTACGATGTTTAACCTAAGGTTGTACTCGCACATAGCCAATATTTCTGTGGAGGCTGCATATTGCACAAGACAATTAAAGATTAATTAAAACTCACAAGACCTTAAATTAAAACTTGTATTAACTAAGAGTTAATTAAAACTGTCAAGACTATAAAGACAGAAAATATAAGTAAACACGCCAAAAAAAAAAAAAAAAAAAAAACAGTTTGTAATGATTTCTTGTTAATATAGCTGAGAGTGACTTCCAAATTGTAGCATTTGATTACCTCATGGCTATTTATAGAGTAAATTTCACTCAAAAGAAATAACTGCTTAAGTGATCTCAATGTAACTTTGTTTATTCTCAGCAACCAACATACACAAAACTGCTTAGAAAAAAAAAAAAAAAAGCAAAATAAATAACACATCTGATGAATTATTACTCAATTATCAATATCATTGAGGACGTCAATGAACATTATAGGAATCCTGTTTCTTTGTTATTTTGTGAGGTCATGGAAACTTAATTATTGTTATGTTGGCAATGTTCGAGCTACTACATTATCATTGACAAGGATGTAGATGTTGTAAGCTTTTGTGGACGATACATAAAATTAATCAATAGCATGAAGTTTAGTGGAATTTGTAACTCTAAGGTACACAGTACTTTGCACCTTGTATCAAAGGTTTTGTATGTCAAGTTTGGTGGAAATTGACGCAAAGCTATAGAAGCATATGAGGAATACACACAAACATACTGACATATATAGGAATATTGCAAACTTTATTAGCATGAAAATCAGAACAACCAAATGATAAGAATGTTGCTTTCTTTCTTTCTTTCTTTTTGCTTTCACAAACTCGCTGTTAAGTTTCATTATTATCTTGTGTGCTCATTATTGCTTTATACGTAATATGTACGTAACTTACTGTTGCAGAAGCAAGAGTCTCCAGAAAACTTTTCTTGCTTTCTTAGCTGGACGATATCAGCCAGAAAGGAAAGCATGTAAGGGCCATATTGTTACTTGTATGTAGGAGATTCTTGATTCAAATTTCAAGAACACAAGACTGCCTGCATCTTTTTCGTAATTTTCATTAGTGTGTATGCTGTTTTTCTCATGCTTCCACTGTTCTTAGCCACTTCTATATTGGAGTTCAATGAAACTAGTTTAGCTTCTTAAAAATGGGTTCACTGTACATTAAAATTGCCACTTTGGGTAAAAACTGTCAAGAGAAACCAATGTACACCTTTTTAGAAAAATGAATATAAATTTAGAAGCTAAGAACTGTTTGCCAACTGTACAATTTCTGTTTAAATATGAACTTTTGTATTCTAGGTTTCATCTAAGTCCATATACATGTGGATGCATAAAACTTATAAATCTGACGTGCTGCTTTCACTTCTACAAACTAGTTTCAAAATATCAAAATTTAACTCTCATTCCAGGTATTGGGCTGATCACCTATCCTGGATTTCTCTATTTGATTCAGAGTTTCATTTCCCCAATCTGACGGCTAATGCCATAAGGGGTAGAGGACCAAGAATCCCCTGACATCACAAAAGTGATATAACTAGGGAATTTAAAGAAGATGAATAGGAGATAGAAAAACACATGGTGATATGTAACGAAGTAGGTAGAATGGGGTATGTAAGGGCTAGGACAAGTGTAATGAATTTAAGTGACTTAAGAGAGCAGAAGGGGGTGGAGAGATGCAGTAAATGTAATACATGGTGCTATATTTGGCGTTACATTCTGAAGTGCAATGCTACTGAAGAAGGAGAGAGAAAGCTTAATGTTAGAGAAATGGAAAGATTTTCCATGAGAACTAAAAGTTAGGAAGATTTTAGTTTTAGATCATATGTTTATATGGAGAAAGCAGGAAAATACCTAGGAAAATTAAGGGTACCTAAATGGTTAAAAGGAATGTGAAGAAAAGCGGAGAACATGCAGAATAAGTGTAAAGAGGTATAAAAACAAATATAAGTAATTGACTTTCTGATTATATACACGACTAAATGTTAAATGAATGGGAAGAAACAAAAATAAGCAGTGCCAAGAGGGAGAAATAAATTGTGTAAATTTTATGAAAAGTTTAAAGATGATTTATTCATTCATACCAAAGATTACTATTCTGAAATCTGTTAAATATTGGTATCAAATTTTCATGTGGAATAGAATATTTCCTCTGCTTATTATGGGTAGGTAGTAGAAAAAGGAAAAATGTATTTTTTGATTCAGTGGACTTCAGAAGATGAGTTTCTTGTGAATTCTCTGTATATTATGTGGTGATAAAAGGGATGTATTTCTAGCAGTTGAACTTGCTTTTGTTTAAAGTGTGAAACTTGGGTTAGTAAAAGGATGGAGTTGTGCCAAATGAGCAATATCCAATTACATAGCCCCAAGTACACATAGAGTTGGTAATAAATGTGAACTGTCTGTTGGTTCTTTTCAGTGGCTAATTGATCAAAGAATTCATCTTCCCTTCTGTCTCCACCTCTCACAACCCTGGTCCATTCATTGAATGTGGGGCAGTTGTCCTATCTTTGTAAGATCTTAGATATAACGAGGTAGAACAAGTCTGATGTGTTACATTCATGTGCCTTCCTCTACTCATTCTATACAAACTATTCTTTAAAAAACTTATTCTTCTATCTACTACTTAATACTCTAAATAAACTTTATTTAAACATTTTGTTGTAGTATAAGAAGAATATAGTAGGCTGAAGCAATAGTTGAATGTTTTGAATGTTTAAAAGGCAGGTCCATGTGTAACAACTACAAAACTCCATGACCATGAGATAAAACAAATAGCAACTTACCACTTGCAGTATTAATAACAAAGAATATGTCGCAAATGCTCAACTCCACAAAAGAGTTATTGGACCCAAATAATATATTTTGATGATACTTCCATGATCTGCAAAGTATAATTTTGTTTATTTCTTATGCTTTTTCAAAATCATTCAGTTAAATGGAGCACTTTGCAGGCTATTTACAGAAAATTCAGTATATAAATTTCATTGTCATGGAAATGTCTTTCATCTGATAAATAACGTTGAAGGATGTAAATTTAAAAAAAAAAGGTAAATAAATTGCAAATGTCTTAAAAGTACGATATTTTGAATCAAAATATTTAGAGCCATATAATCTACCCTGGCTTGAGGTGGAGATTTTCCCAAAAATTCATCTTCTGGGATCCCTAAAAGTCATTGAACTTAAATACCCAGTCTGATAGTTAGCCAACTGTTTCTTCAACTTGGTAGCACAGATGGTAGCGTGCCTGCCTCACGTTCAAAAGGTCCTTAGCTCGAATCTCGGTCAGGGTGCCTTATATGGATAAGTTTTTTGGGGCTTTTCCCTTATCCTGAAAGATGAATATCAGCGCTGAGCTCTGTGGACCATGGCCACGTCAGGGCTGAGTGGTTGAACCACTTGGCCCTCACCAAGGCTGCCCGGGTTCGTACCCAGGCGACCGCAAAGTGAGATTTGTGGTGAAGAACATGGCACTTTGAGGGGTTTTCTCCAGATCCTCCGGTTTCCCCATCAGCATTCCACCAATTGCTCCATGTTTGCTATCATTCATCTCACCCCCTTATATCATACACTTCCTTCACCTTCACCTTCACAGCAGGTATTGGGCTAATGGCCTATCCTGGTTCTCTATCGGATCCAAAGCTGTACGAAAATAAGAAGTAAATTGTGGATGAAGTTATGCAGAATACTTGTGATCAGGGTTTACCTGGGGCCGAGGTCAACCCCCCCCCCTCCCCTTAAAACCGGAGCTGCACGCCACTCCGCGGGGTTTTCCATTAGGGCAGTACCTAGGATAGAAGTGGATACGCTATTTACGTGCGCCAATCCCATCGGCGAAGACTATCGATAACCTCGGTCGTGCCGCCAGTTATCCCTCTGTGGACCCTGGGCTCATTTGAGCATCATTTCACCCATTTCAGCTATCGTCCGATATGACTTAACGTTGGAGGACGTAAATTACACCAAAAAAGTGATCATCCGAACCCTTTCGGGAGAGAGTTTGCATATGCAAAATACTGCAGGAAGTGCCAGTTTCATCATTTATGTGGCCTGCGTGGTCTTACAATATGCCAAGCGTAATGGGCGGCGTTCTATTGTTGTCTGCTGTGAGAACGAAGGCAGCGCCGTACTGAGTGGTTAGACCGCTTGGCTCTCACCAAGATGGCCCGAGTTGGCTCGCAGTTGTCCGCAAAGTGGGGTTTGTGGTCGATAACACGGCGCTGGGGCGGGTTTTCTCCGGGATCTCCGGTTTCCCCGCCATCTCATTCCATCGGTGCTCCAACTTCATCTCATGTATCATCAGTGTCACCGCATGTGGAGCCGCATGCACATAGTAAAAGCGGACGTTAAATATACAACTTTCATTTCATTTTGTGAGAATGAAGACGGTTTTGTGGAAGATGCCTGTCTTGTTTTAGGGTGAACTTGAACTGGAAATTATCGTGAAGAAATGGATAGGCCAAGATATAATAAAATTCTTACAGTGTTTATTTCCAATACTTAAACTGCGCCTTGTAGTTGTGATGGATAACAGAAGTTACCATTACGCAAATATTGTCTTCATAGTAGATATATTAATGTTAGACTTTGTTCGTGGTGTGAAACACAAGTACACGAAATATTGCGCGTTTATTTACACAAAATGCTTCGGTTACTTTATTACCACTGCAAACCAAATGCAGTAGAAGTGTCCTGGAGTCATGTAGATGTTGGTTTTATATAAGTGGTGCGATGGGAAAACGTCTTTGTGGCGGAATACAAAATGCTATCTATCAGAACTACATTAAGCATGTCATGGAATAGGAAAATAAAATGTGAACTCTGGACCTCCTTGTCGAAGGCATACTATACAATGTAATTATCGACTTGAACTAGTGACAACAGCTTAGGCTTTGGGAAGAAATGATTGGTACAGGTGAGTGAATTGCATTTTACCACTTGTGTGTTTAGTTGGTGTCCTGTTTCATTACTGTACTTCTAGATTGTGTTTAAAGCCGAATAACTTAACCTAAGACAAATCTATTTAGCTAACGGGAGTGCTATGTCCTACAAAAAATGAACGTGGTTTTTGTAAGGCATGTATCTAAAATGCAATCTTAAGATATTTTAAAAATATATTTAATGATAGAGTCAACATGAAAAATTCAATGCCATGGCCGGGATTTGAACGACGGATCTCCTGGTTTCCGTCCAGTTGCTCTTAACCCTTGAGCTACCATGGCCTACGTGCCGTCCTGACATTAAATTCCCCATTTGATTCATATATTTCCCCGGTAGACCACTAGGGGCTCTCGCATCCGAGATACACCGTTTGTGGCGACTTACTATCGTAAGTACTTGAGTCCCGGGCTTGTTCATTTAACTCTTATTATTTTAGTTAATTGATGAAAATTAATCATTTCTCCACACTAGCCGTATATAGGATAAGGTTTATAATAGATAGAGTCAACATGAAAAATTCAATGCCATGGCCGGGATTTGAACCACGGATCTCCTGGTTTCCGTCCAGTCGCTCTTAACCCTTGAGCTACCATGGCTAACGTGCCCTCCTGACATTAAATTCTCGAATGCGAGAGCCCCTAGTGGTCTACCGGGGAAATATACGAGTCAAATGGAGAATTTAATGTCAGGACGGCACGTTGGCCATGGTAGCTCAAGGGTTAAGAGCGACTGGACGGAAACCAGGAGATCCGTGGTTCAAATCCCGGCCATGGCATTGAATTTTTCATGTTGACTCTATCTATTAAAAACCTTAGCCTATATACGGCTAGTGTGGAGAAATGATTAATTTCCATCAATTAACTAAAATATATTTAATGACGTCATTGTGTTTAGTTTTTCGTTTACTATTATCTGAAATTTGTAAATAATAGCTTGAGAAAATAGGTTTTAGATGTTAATGCCGTGGCAAATTGGATCATGATTTTGTTTCTGCTCGGGCGTGCTTTGTTTCCGAACTGATGCTGACGTTAGTGTGGGAAGAACATAAGAGTACAGAATACTTTATATTGATCCACTTCTCACTTAGATCTAAAGTAAGATTTAGTATGAAATAACATCAAATTATTACACTTCTTTTTAATTATAATGCATTTCCGTTTAATAGGGGGCGGCAAAAGTGGGACGAACGTTTTAATGCTGTTTTCTGTGTCATTTGGAAAAGACAATGTTTTAAATTTGGTACAAAAATAGGGAGATAAGACTTTTCGGTTCCACTCCCATAAAAGAAGCAGGAACTCCAGGAAAGCACTAAACTTACGTTGTTTCAACATTAGGTTGCACGTTGCTCACAAAATGACTATCTTTCGACCCCTCCGTTTGGTGAATGGGTGCATTTATCGCGTTTTCTTAACTCTGTTGGCAAAGTCGAGTAACCCTCACACAAGCTGCAATGTAAAAATTCACATAAAACAGTGCATGGCCTGGTCTATAAGGGTTAAAATCTTGCTAAAATGTACATTGTAGAGTTTTCTTGAACAAATATGGCAGATATATGTAAGAAGATACGCTTTTTGTGCTTAATTTACAGGGAATGAGTCAATGATCTTCAATTACATCGTACAAGTAGTAACACGATTTTATACACCAACAATCTAACGTCAGGATAATTCTAAAAACAAAATAAATGTATCGATATTCTTGAATTCAAAACACGTTTATTAAACAGAATATAGATACTTAAAACCGGTAAGCTTTGACTGTCCATAATACAGATACCTGTAACACTACTAATAGTCACCGACAGCGACGTAGCGATTTGCTTGGCTTTTTTTAATATACTCGATATTTAGAAACTGCACGTCCGTTTTATGAGATTGTTATATTTTATCCGCATCAAATAATAGTAATAAACCTAAATTCCCTAAATCTTAAATAAAAACACCAGTATCCAAACATTTCATTCGTTCACTTATACTGATATAAGCTAATATAATAAAATATCATAGAAATTTTGTTAAAAATGTTTTATTGTTAAACAGCTTTCATGTATGCTGGAAATTTATCTGTTATGAACATCAACTATTACATATATTCAAATACTGCATCAATTATTTTAAGTTAATTTAAATGCCCCATAGACTTATTCAAACATGCATTTAGACCAAAGCGTATCTTAATTGATGATGTAGAACTAAGGTTTTGTCCTCGTTGAAGCAAAGAACTGATCAAATATCAATTTACTGTGTATGCTACAAACAGTGATGATTTATGAACATCATGCCTTTTTGAATCACTAGAGTCAAACACTTTCGCAGCCAAAATGAAACGACTTCCGACATCGACTATAGGAACTACCTTTTCGTAACGGCGTTGGTGTACAGCTGCTGAGGAAAGTATCTTGCACATTTGGACCAAACAATAGCTGGTAAACTGGTAATCCGAAACCTGGATGACAGCGGCACTTCTCTGGCTCAGTACCTGTGGCTGGTTGCACCTTGGTGGTCGACGTGGACATGGCTGGACTTGTGGGTACTGCAAGTTGGATTGCCGTCCAGGAAATACACGTCGATGTGACTGTGTTTGGATTTAGCACTCTAATGGTGTCTGGGTCCATCTCTGTAACAACGATGGCAGAAGGAATTACTGCCCTGGGTCGCTCGAGTCCAGCGACGTGTTTGCAGGAACTGGGCAGCCTCTGGTGTTCCATGGGCAAATTCGGGCAGCGATGTCTCAAAGAGTATCGGGGTTGACAAGAGGTTGCAACAGCTCATGTTAAAGGTAGCATAGCGGCTCTCACTGATACAATCTTCCAGGACAGGCATCACAGCTGCTTCACGATCTGAACGAATATTTCCTAACATCAATTGCTCCAGATTACATATTCAAATATCAGCATCTCTTCTTCTTACTTTAACTTAGCATTTTGTTATTTGAATTAGAAATTTTTGCTTCCGTACCAGGCGCAGAGGTGTACTTCATCGTTGGACACCAATTCACGTGGAAAGCAACAAAATTCAAAGTTAATACATACATGTTTTGTAGCACTTGTATGTGTATACCAACTCCTTTTTAAAGGAATTAACTTTTAACGCAATAATTTGTATTTTACACATAAAAGGAGCAAGAGTTGATCGAAAATCACTGATAATTTTGGTTTCTAAGTTTAATAAACGAATAAACAAAATGTCTCTCTAGGAGGCCTTGGCCTTATGAAATTACGAGTAAGGTTAGTGGAGATCATTTTCAATATGATTTTTTGTTAACTCTGGTTGTAACATCCGTGAATGTGCAGTAGCAAAATGTTTAAGCATTACATTCACGTCAGTCACCACCCACTATGGTTTATTTTCTGTACTTGTGGGGATTATTCTTTCGGATATTTCTCTGCCTGTTTCATGTCAATCCTAATAAATATTTACAGAAATAGATTCTGTACTTTTCTTACAAATACTCATATTGTACTTCAAGTTAATTGAGATAAACATTTGTATAAATTGCCTTATTGCTAGCGTTCGTATAAGTGCAAGAATGACACGCGAACTCAGTAGGTTTTATGCACAATCTAATCTAGAGCTTCTCGGGTTACCAGCCGTGCGATGTTTATAAAATTGCTCGAGTTTTCGGCCCTGCTTGCTCTATGGCCCTCTTCCAGAAGTGAATACTTAATAATTATCGCCGTGAAAGCTTCAAATATTACACCGTGGACCTCTACACCGACGTATGGCGGTTCGAGCGTCTGCAGAAGAAGAGGTAAATAGTCATTCTGTCCTGACCTTTCTACTTAGATGCCAAGACCAAGTCGGCTCTCGTAGTCAAGGACGCCAGAGCGTGTTTCTAGCGTTCCGCTGCGAAGAGGATCGCAGGTTGGAGTCCCGCTTTGGGCATAGGTGTTTATATGTATAGTGTATATGTGTGAAACTATAGAAAACAGAAGTAAAACAAACGGAAACAGTAAAAAAGCGGTTAAATAAGAAAAAGAAAAAATGCATATCTATAATAAAAAGACTAGTTCATCATTTCGAAGTTTGCCAGGTTTCATCACCACACATCCTGAAGAAGGCCATAGAGCAAGCATGACGAAAACTCGAGCAATTTTATATCACACGGCTGGTAACCCGAGAAGCTCTATTTAATAGCACTGTTCTACGAATTTTGAAAAGTTGAATGTTACGGTAAAAAGAATACGCCTTTCTTATGTTTTGTTTCTAGGTCACTGAACACGAAAATGATACTTAAATTGATTTGTTAGCTCTTGTTTTCAGAATATCATCACTTATTATATATAAGTTACAATAAAATATGACAAAATGAAAGCATCGAAAAAAAAATGTTACCTTAACGGCGACTCATTTTGGGCTATCTATGTTATTCTGTTTCAGAAGCATCCCTTTTCACCATCCAGCAATAATCGGCTAACATAGCAGCATCCCATTTCCTTTTGTACCTTTGTTCCATCACTGAAATATCCTGATGAAATCGCTCACCATGTTCGTCGCTGACGTCACCACAATTTGGAGGGAAGAAGTCCAGGTGAGAATTCAAAAAGTGCATTTTTAGTGACATATTGCTTCCCACCTGTTCATGCGAGTCTATTAGATTTTCTACAAGTTCTTCAACATTTTCAGCTTTAAAATTTCCCAGAAAATTATTTGAAACCTTTTTAAAGGATTCTCATGCTGCTTTCCCTTTTTTATTTAAGACCATTTCAAACTAGTGATCTTTGAAAAGTTCTCTGCTTTGAGGTCCAACAATTACACCTGCTTTCACTTTTTCATGACTGAGCCTTGGACATTTTTCACGTAAGTGAACGCAGAACCAATTACATCTAAAGCTTTTACAAAATTCTTCATAAGCCCCAATTTTATATGTAGGGGAGGTAGTAAAATTTTGTTTGTCTCTATCAATGGTTCATATGCAACATTTTTGAATTCTGGTTTTAATGACTGTCTTTTGGGCCAACTTTTCGTAACATAGTAGATGTCTCGGGCATGGCTATCCCATTCGTACAAGGAAACAACAGTACTTGGTGTAGCCGGCTTGCAGTCCTAATAAAATGGCAGTTAACTTGAAATTACCGCATACTTCACACTGGTATTTCTTATAATCTACTCCCATCAAAATATTTTTCATGTTTATATACATTTGTTTTTTGTTGGTAGCATATACCACAGGAATATAAGGAAACTTATTTCCGTTATGTAAAAGTACTGCTTTAAGACTTATGTTTGAAGCATCAATGAATAGTCGCCACTGATCAGGAATACGCCTCATATTTAATGCATCCATCAGGTAATCAGCGTGTTTGCAGTACGTGAAATCTCCTTCGGTTATAAAGAATTTCTTCAAATCTTTATTTGTATTTCGAAATATCACTTTCACGGAGGGGTGCAGATAAAGCCATTTTTGTAACCTCGGTGCCGGAAGTTCTGCCTCGTGTTTAGGAAGATCTAGGTCCCTGATTAAATCATTTAACTGCTTCTTGTGTGATTTTATGACTGGACGCGTCTGTGTTTGGCAGTAATCTGCATCTATTGAAGTTGATGGCTCCTGTTCTTCACTGTTTGAGGAAACACTGTTATGCTCGTCAGAGTCAACAAAAATTTTTTTGTGGAGGTTGAGGAACAGGGAGTCCTTCACTATGAAGTACAGGCCGAATTGCTGAAGGTATATTAAGGTACACAAGTGTTGATTTTTTCTTCTTCATGGACACACCTTTCTTGGTGGAGGGCCATACAGAAATAACAACCGGTATTGGTAGGCTACCTCCAAACCATGGGCACTGTAAACGGCACACAACTTCCATTATTCCACCCATGATTCTGTATGGGTGCGAGGTCTAGTGATTGGCGGCTCCGACCACCATCCGCAGACTGCAAAGTGCAGAATCGGGCATTAAGGATGATCTACGGTACTGGGCGCAGATTACCTACTCACATCCTACACGAATACTCCCAAATCCCTTACATAGAGGATATGGTAAGAGAGAGATCTCGAACCCTCCATCAAAAACTGTCTACCCATTCCAACCAGCTGGTCAACACTCTGGGTCGGTATGACCACAGAGCTCCTCGCAGGAGGAGGAGGTACAAACTCCCCAAGGACGCCATGGGCTATTAGCCAGAAGGGATTCTCTCCATCCCACCGTAAACACCAGAACCAGAAATGGGTCTAGATAATTCCCCCACACAGTCTCCTATCCCCTCTGATCGTGCTGTCTGCACTCCGACCTTCTTCAAGCGGGGAGTTCGGGTGAAGGCAGCCTTGGGAATACATGCCCCAGGCGGCAGCCTGAGCAGCTTAACCCAACAGATCAGAGAAACCTATGCCCCGACATAAACGCTTGAGACAAAACACAGACAACTTCTACACTACCCAGATAAAGCCGCAGTAAGCGGCTAGGTGCTGGGCGAAACCATTCCGTCCAGGTAAACCTGGACGACTCGATTCTTCTGCTGCTGCTGGTCTGCTGGTTCCTTTGACCCACGCACTAAGTTTCCATGAACAAGTAGTGCAGCACACAAGTGATGCCCAGTTTTTGTCCTGGTCCCCTATCTTACACCCAAAATATAACAACTATGCTTTTTTAATATATGGTGTTATCGAACGCCTCCTCGATGCAAATGTAACCTCTCCGCATATATAGCAAAAGTTATTCGGATCATTCAAACACTTACGAGGCATTTTTCTATTTGTCTATAAGAATAGAATGTGAGATGATAATATAAAACAACAAAATTGTCATGAGAGCAATTCGGAGCACAAGAGGAATACGGCCACTTTTGTACAACACTTTATAAGAAATGAAAACCCTTCCAGGTGACAATTCTATCGATCACGTGATGAACACATGTACAGCGAGAATGGATGATCACGTGATTACAATGTTGTGAGATTTATGGCATGCTGCCAAGAGTTTATATGTGGAGATCCAATATGTAATATCAGGCTATGGCTGTAACTTGAAAACTAGAGCTAAACTGGAAATTTCAATGTCATTTTCGAATTCAGTGACCTCGAATTAGTCAATATTAGCTATTCCCATTTTTGTAACATTTTGTGTCTAGAACAGTGTAATCATCGTCGTGAAAACTTCAAATCTTACACGATAGTCAAATCTGTTACGTGCTGATGTCTATTTGATGGCTATCAAGTTTCGTTTTCATTGCTTGGACAAGAGATAAAACAGGATTAACATCTACAGTTCAAAAAAGATTGTTTATACGTTTTTTGTCCCTATCGTAAAGATATCTGGTTAAGTCGCGGTCATCTAGAATAAAAGGAACTTCTGAAAACACTGCGATAAAATCAGAATATATATTTCATTTATCAGGAAATTGTATTAAACATGATATTTTAATCAAAATCGCTATAGCCATTTTTGAGAAAATATAAGTTTTTCAAAACCTTTTCGTGTAAGAGTTAATCCAAGGTGGTAGGATCTTCTTGATAGTCTTCCTGTGACATCTGTGGGAGATGCTACACTTAAATACCAAGTTTGGTATTTTAAATGGCTCTTTGTTTTTGAGCTCTGCGGTGTATGCACACACACATATATACGAATCTGAATCTAAAAGTGCTTATTTATTTTTAGGTTGTTTCTAAATATGTTTCCGGTAGAATCTCAATTTGTTTTGTACTGTGCAATACATGTTGCAGTAGATGTACGTACAATTAAGGTGACAATCTTACTTTGGTATGACCGTGTACCACTGCGAGACTATCTATTTCATACACTTTGAAATTACCTTTTTTCAGTTTAATTAATT
Source organism: Mantis religiosa (assembly GCA_030765055.1). Taxonomy (NCBI): domain Eukaryota; kingdom Metazoa; phylum Arthropoda; class Insecta; order Mantodea; family Mantidae; genus Mantis; species Mantis religiosa. Next base: position 187,634 of record JAUKNK010000301.1, read on the forward strand.
CGTATAGCACTGGTTTTCCTGCTCGTCGATCAAACTCAATATTCCTATTATGAAGCCATTCCTGCATATGGGATTTGAGTGAAGATGAAGTGGGTGCTTTATTAATTTCTATGGAATGATAAGGGGCATTGTCCATAATGATGACACTATTAGACGGGATGTTAGGTAGTAATTTATTAACAAACCAATCCTTGAAAATGTTATTATCCATTTCTTCATGGTAGTCTTTGGGCGAATTTGACTTAAAAGTTAGCAAGGCATTAGGAATAAATCCTGTAGAACTTCCAGCATGTACAACTATAAACCGCTGTGCTTTGCCGATTGGTGTTTTAAGAGGGAAATCACTTTCATTTTCATCAGCGATACACTTCCACACCTTATTTCTCGTATGGTTTATATTTACCCACAGTTCAAGGTACACTATAGGCCTACCTGTAGATCTCAGTTCTTTCATTCGTCTTAAAAATTTGAATCTTTTAGAAACAATATCCATTCGTTCCATTAAAAAGCGTCTTCCTTGCGAATTTTTACTGTAACTGAAATTAAGCTTTCTGAGAATTTTTCTTAAGGACCACATGCTTCCTTTAAGTAAGTCTTTAGCTCTTAAAGCCTCATAATATGTCCAGCAAAGTAGGCAGAAAGTCCGTACGATACAGCGAATAGATTGTTCGCTTAATAGCAGCAGCGGTGAATGAATCAATTTCTGTTTTTCGTGGTGTTCTATTAGGGCGCTTTTTTGCCTAGTGTTTGCAGTCTACCGCCGCCAGCTTCTGCACTTTTGTGTTCTTTTAAAATTCGTTGGACAGAACGAGAAGAAATACCTGTAGCAGCAGCAGTTCTCTCAACGATACTCGTCACTGAAATAGTCGGCTTTCCACATTTAAAAGCTTCACATTCATCACTGAAGAAACTGTGACCTTTGACTACAATTTCCCTAGAATCTGATTTTAGAACTTTCCCTCGGGATCCAACTTGAAACAACACAAACATAACCAAAACTACAAGAAAATAATTCAAAATTATATCCATATGTTGCAACACTAAAAACACTTTGTGTATCGTGTAAATCCACAAAACAATAAATTCATAGGTCTATAGCTCATACGTCACTGACAACCTTCAAACAACACACAACGGAATGGGGGCTGCGAGCGTCTACGTTCCACAAATCACGACAAAGCAGTGGTTGCTGACTCGCCCACGTGTGCTAGACAAGGACAGCGTTCTGTCTTAGACAAGGATAGTAGAGAATACGCCAACTTAAACCTCACAGACAGTAGGAATTTGTTGCGACAAAAGGGTTTTCAAAATGCGGCGAAGCATGAACGCTAAAGGGATTTACTTCGCTGATTTGATAACGATGTATACCATTACAGAGAGCTCAGGGTAGGCGTTCCCCAACTCAGGGTGGGCTGAACGTCAATGAGTTAAATGAGTTTTGCAAACTAATGCGAAAATTAGAAATAAATGAGAAACCAATAATAATGTAAGATTTGAGAAGTTTAGTCATGTGATAAAGTTAAAGAGGGGATCAGAATAAGGTTCGAACTGAATCGCGAAGTAAGAAAAACTTACTTAAAAGGTGATAGCACGAGAGGAAAGACGTGTTAGTGCGTGTTAAGGAGAAGTGAAGATTTACAAGTCCGAAATACAGGGATGTTAAGAATAGCGCAACCAGCGTAAGTGGAAGCATCATTTGAAGTTTATTGCAGCAAAGTATTCACCGTATAAAGAAGTAATAGAAACCGCGCGGAAGTAACTTTAAAACAAGTAATCCACGGTTTCCAGTAAATTGAATGTATTTTAGGAATGTTACTAACAGGTGGTCACCGATAAAAGTCATCAAACAAATTTAGTAAGAATTAAACTAAATAATTTTGCAACGAACCAAAGTGTTATTAATACAACTGAGTAGCCAACAACCACCAAAATGCATTTCCTATAACCATACACCTGAGGATAAGAGAACTCATAGCTCCAATTAGAACCCAAATCGCATATGAACCCAATCAATTTAACTTTGGTATGTGGGTTTGCCGCAAGAAACAATGAAAACTGATAGAACTTTGAAAGAAGGATCCAAGTAGTGAACAATTAACTGAGCTGGATGGCTCAGGCGGTTTCGTCTGTGGCCCACAATCGGGAAGGTTGATTCCTGTGGCCGACATACCTGACTTGTGGGTTTTTTCGGGGTTTTCCCTGGTCGCTAAGTGAATGCTGGGTAGGTTAATTACATCCCCTGTATTTCCTATCCCTCCATTTCATCTCCATTATCATTTCAATCATCTATAATCTGGTGGTCTCTAGCAGAATGGAAGTGTCGCTGGGTGTCTTGGCGCTGCATGGCAGGATGATATGCTCCTGGTACACACTTCGTCCTTCGGTAGGACGCTTTCTGGTCTTCGGACCGACTTGGTGGTCCCTTTCCGGACCACGGTGGTTGGGATGCCGCTTGTACTGGCCTGCCGGGGAATTTCCAACAGGTAAAAAGTAGGAAGCCTGCCCTCTGCACTGTGGTGGCTCCTTGGGTCCGCCTTTCTCTGTCTCCTCTCGCCTCATCCTTCCTCCCGCGGGTGTCTCAGCTGAGGTCATAGGTACGATAGACCAAGTTTGGACCTCCGTTCCGAATCCCCTCCGCAGTGTAGTCCAGTCCAGAGAAGGATTAGAGCAATGTAACGCTAACAATCGTTTCCTATGTACTTCATGTTAATTGATATACAAATTTGCAGAAATAGTTTCATTGCACATTTTAATAAACGAAATAGAGGAAACGGAATCCATAAACAGGCAATTTTAAAAAAAAATCGAGCGTGGTGACGCCTCAGTATCACGCATTCAGGAGGTCTGGGGTTCGATTCCATCAAGGAAGCAGTATCACTTTTGTGTTTTTCGTGGTTTGCACTTATAATTTAGCGAATGTTGGGGGCTACCACGATTTCCTTTCCATCATTTTCCTTTAACCTATTTCTTTATCATCTCTCAGGTGTAGTTTCAGATTCATGGATTATGGCGTGGACAGGTGTCGCTGATGCTTGCGTACTGTAAATGCTGTATTCGGTGTATGTCAGCATTGTGTGGTCCCTGTCATCACCTGGAGAAGGTGTTTGTCGTCACTGGACCTGGAGTGTTTGTGACTGCCCAGCAGGTTCTGGTGCCGCGATGAACTGTCGGCCCTTGTTGACTACTTTCGGGCATCACTGTGACTTCTGCAGTACTTTCACTTCATCCCTTCCCCCTGGGCATGCTCGCATAATGGGGGTCGCATTGCACGAGGTGTCCCCCTTTGAGTTATACATCGTACAGACACAGACATGCACGGGGGAGGGGTGTTCAAAACTTGTATTTCCGGTGAAGTTTCTATATTATTTTTTTGGGTAGAATGAAATAGCGTCTATCTCTGCTGTACTTTTGGAAGTTAAGGTAACAAGTGACGTGGGCTAATAGAAGCAGTCAGTGGGACAAATAAATATTGAAAACCAGGCTGCATGTGCAGGTGTTGATATTCTGAATAGTCTTTGCAGGGTCTCATCAGAAATGACAAAACAAATGGCTTACTCAAATCCTAGAGTTGAGCCCACCCCTGGGATTCGGACTGGGATTTCATTACGGAGGGTATTCGGTACGTAGGCCACCAGCTGGGCCCATTGTTCCTGTGCCTCACCCCCGGGAGGAAGGATGAGGCGAAGCAGACAGAGGGCGGCCGACCCAAGTAGTAACGACAGTACAGAGAGCAGGGTCCCTACAGTTTACTTGGATAGAGACTTCCCACGACAGGCCAGGACAACGAACTCGCTTCCCCACAGCGCGACGGCAACGAGGCCAGCAGCCGAGCCCTAATGGTACCAGGCAGATGATTCGAGCCCCAAAGGTCCCTGGCTGGCGGTCACGAAATGGTCCCAGCAGAGGAGTGGAGACCGGCAACCGACCTACCGGAGGAGGAAGTAGTTTTCCTCAGAACATATCATCCTGCCATGCACCGCCGAGACACCCCACCGACACTTCTACCCTGAAACAGACCACCAGGTGAGAGATGATATGAAATGATAATGGAGATGAAATGGGGGGACAGGAAATTCGGCAGATGTAATTAACCTACCCAGCATTCGCCTAACGACCCGGGAATACCCCCGAAAAAACCCATGCGTCAGGTAGTTCGGGCACGGGAATCAAACCCGGGCCTCCCGAATGCGGGCTACATATGAAACCGCCTGAGCCATCCCGCTCAGTGAGCCCACCCCTGGGGATATGACCAGGGATAACATGATGCTGACCACATAAACTCTGGGTATTGGCATTGCACACGTGGGCGTGAAGTCGGCTAGCTGGTTGGTAGTCCTAGACGTGTCAAAGATTATTACAAGAAATATCTCTAAATGGCTAAAACTATAAGACAATAATTGTATACTTTAATAAGGTTTATTTAGGTTCCTACTCAGAGGTAACATTTTATCTATCCCTTATGGTTTCATAGTTGTACATCATAATGACTACTACAGAAATTTGAAAATAAGAGTTTTATTGTTTATACCAATACGTCGATATAATATTTTAATCAAACGGAAGGCAGCATTTTTGAAAGGAAAAGAAAACACATTTTCCAACTAATGGGCAGTTTGGGGTGGCGGAATCATCTTCAAAATCTTTCTTGGAAGGTGCTGAAGTTGGAATTGTTGCCAAGTTTGGAATTTCATCTCACATATCGTTTGTTGAATTACAATGTTCATACACAATGGTTTTGTTTTTAAATTCTGGGGGTTTAACGGATGTCAGGACGATTTGAATGAAACTTTGCTGCTAAATATTTGTATGAAACATATTACTTCATCTTCCTGTATGAAGCATAAACAAAGTAAAACATTTGATGTGTCGTATTCACACGTGTTTCTCACCTACTTCTTCTACAAACGATTCATAAAGAGTATATTATTATTTTTACTTCTACTTCACTAAATGATATGAACGTTTGCAGCAATAATTTTACTACGTAGTTCCAGCTACGATTTGTGAAAGATTGGAGTAGTGGTCAAATGTATAAGAACGGGTCGCTATATAGATTCTGGTCTTGAAATGTTATACACCCTTGGCATTACATGAAACAATTGAATGGTGAAAGCAGTTCAAAGAATTTTTTTTTTTTTTCCCTGCCTATAACTGCAATGGTCATATCGGTGGTCGTTCTCCGTTGGAAGTTGTCGAAGGTGTCAACTCGTATTCGTTGGGTTTTAATCATTAGATAACGCACACATTCGCACTCTCATTCATACTTCCAGACTCTGGGGGAAGATGAGGAATTATCTTGGTCGGAGAAAAATCCCCACCTACACCACCGGGAATTGAACCCTGGGCCTCTAGCACGACAGGCAGGTGCTGTTTGCCAGGTTTGCTGCGTTTATGGAGAGTGCAAGGCTTGTTTCTTTGGCGTATTTGATACTATGCTACTGTACGACTGAGCTACGGGGTCAGCAATCGTAGATTTAAGAATTTAAACAAACGTAAAGGACATAAATTATACAAAATTATACAAACTTGTTTCTGAATCAAGATTACTTCTAACATATACGTTTTATGTCATATGAATGTCTTAAGTGTATGATATTTGAATCAAAATCTGTAGTCACTTTTAAAGAAATCAAAGATAAGTCGTAACTGTTAGTTTGGGATGTGGATCTTTCTTGAAAGTTTCATGTTGTTCTTTTGGAAGATAGTGAAGATGAATACCAAGTTTGGTATATAGCGGATACTTACTTTTCGAGTTTTGCGGTTCACATACACACATGCACACAAACTTTTACCAGAAAACATGCTTTCTTCGGATGCGAGGGAAATAAAAACACAATCTGTTATACGTCGATATCGAGTGTTTGAGTGGAAAGTTATAAGTGCACCACACTTAAATATTTCTAGAAAAATCAAAGGTTAGTTCTTAAAAATGTTAAATTATTTTACTGTTTTTAAACAATTACTTTTCAACGTTAATCCATTTTTGCATGCGCCAGCCCTTAAAGCAATGATGCCACTCTTCGTCAGACACCGAGCTGGATGCCTCAGGCGGTTTCGTCTGTGGCCCGCATTCGGGAGGTCCGGGTTCGATTCCCGTGGCCGATCTACATAACTCATGGGTGTTTTCGGAGATCAGCTGGGTAGGTTAGTTACACCTCTCGAATTTCCTGTACCTCCGTTTCATCTCCTTTGCCATTTCACATGGTCTCTTTCGGGTTAGAAATGTCGGCTGGGTCTGAGCGTTGCATGGCAGGATGATATTCATGCCAGAGGATATACTCCCATTAGTCCTGGACCCGTAGGACCAAGGACCCGGGCCTCCTTCTACCAGAAAGTTACCGAGTTGTCCCAAAAGGGCTCCCGGCGCCTCCGAGGCTCTTTCCATAGTGCAAGACCTAGAGACTAACATGCTCTCCCACCCATCTGGTCCTGTGGACACAAGACGGGCTGGAAATGGATACGCCACTTACGCGCGCCAACCCCAAAATGGGAGGGCTACCTTAATGACCTCGGCGGGGCCGCCTGGCGATCTAGCACACCTACTAGCTATGCTGGCTAGTACGCGGGAATATTAATGGCTTCCCACAACCCCGTCCGAAGACGTACCCGATCACCCACAGGTATCGGGAACCACTGCCCCCTTCGAGTCCAACCCAATCCGAACAACTCCCTATCAGGGAGTTCGAGGTTCCTCTAGTAACGTCAGAGGTACCACTAGTGCTAGAGGTCCGCAACGCCCACACCACGGCAGCTGAAGAGGACGGATCCCCTCCCTTATGGGAGGCAGGATGGTATGCTCCTGGTAAACACTTTCCTCTCCGGTAGAGAACAAACCTGGTCTGGCGGGGCCGTTTTCGGACAAAAGTAGGGTGCGGTGCCTGTTGTATTGGTCTGCCGGGGAGTTTCCAACTGGTAAACTGTAGGGATCCCGCCCTCTGCACTCTCGTAGCTCCCTGGTACGGTCGCTGTCTGTGTCCTCTCGCCTCATCCTTCCTCCCACGTGTACCGCACTTGGAGGCATAGATACAATACACCAAATTTGGAGCTCTGTAGCGAATTCCCTCCGTATCGTAGTCCAGTCCAGTCCAGTCTTCGTGAGGCACTTCAGAAACCAGTTTATTATAATGTTCCTCTGCTTCAGTTAATGACAAAGACGGCACTTTATATTTAATTTGTTGGAAACAAAAAGAAATCACAAGCTGCTAGGTCAGGATTATATGCTGAAGCGTTCAGGTGTTGGACTAACTCACCTGTTTATGTAGAATTCATCGAAAAAAAAAGGATTTTTTTCCCATTTCTAACTCTTGGTATAAAATATTTTGGAGTTTACTAATACGAAAGCCCAGTTTCTCCAGAATAAATTCATAAAATGTCCTCTAATCGTCTTCAAACATTGCATGAATAGCAGAAATATTTTCATGAGTAACTGCAACACCTGAGGTCGTGCACAAAACTCACCATTAAGAGGTCTTCTTTCTCAAAAGGATTTCTAAGTCGATCTTCTTTGTTTAAGCGTTAATGACGATTCAAAATTTGTAAACGAATCATAGCCCGGAAATATGTTCTACTCAAATGTAATTTTGGCTGACACAAAAAGATAATTAACAAGTTGTTATAGAAAATCTAGCAAATTACACGGGCATCATTTCACAAACCGTTAGAAATATATGTCACTCCTTCAAAAAATTAAATTTACTGCGCAGCTTTGACATAACTAATTTAAAACCGTACCTACAGTTGAAGTAATGACGGCGGTATTCACGCCACTGCATAACATTCGCTTGCAAATAAAACTGTGACATGGTAGATGTCAGTTTGTTTGGTATCAGTCTCAATGGAAATTCTGTATATGCTCTAACAAAAGGGTGGACGTTATTGCTCCTTTTGAGTACGGCCTTCCCCATGGGGTAATATGGCAAGAGGCCCTAGTCGAACGGTTTAACTTGACACGACTTCCGAAATATATCACAAACTCTTCATTCATAAATGATCCGTACATTCTGTATCATAATCTTCAGACTTCAACAAATGACCACAAATAAATGAAACTGAATTATGCTTCAAAAGCAGCTGGCTACATCATTTTGTGAATAATTAAGGCATATATACTTAACGCTCCCTTCTAAATAATGATGATGATAATAATAATAATAATAATAATAATAATAATAATAATAATAATAATAATAATAATAATAATAATAATAATAATAATAATAATAATAATAATAATAATAATAATAATAATAATAATAATAATAATAATAATAATAATAATAATAATAATAATAATAATAATAATAATAATAATAATAATAATAATAATAATAATAATAATAATAATAATAATAATAATAATAATAATAATAATAATAATAATAATAATAATAATAATAATAATAATAATAATAATAATAATAATAATAATAATAATAATAATAATAATAATAATAATAATAATAATAATAATAATAATAATAATAATAATAATAATAATAATAATAATAATAATAATAATAATAATAATAATAATAATAATAATAATAATAATAATAATAATAATAATAATAATAATAATAATAATAATAATAATAATAATAATAATAATAATAATAATAATAATAATAATAATAATAATAATAAACCTGCATTCCCCAAATCTTAAATAAAAACACCAGTAACCGAACATTTCATTCCTTCACTTATACTGATATTAGCTAATATAATAAAATATCATAGAAATTTTGTTATAAATGTTTTATTGTTAAACAGCTTTCATGTATGCTGGAAATTTATCTGTTATGAACATCAACTATTACATATATTCAAATACTGCATCAATTATTTTAAGTTAATTTAAATGCCCCATAGACTTATTCAAACATGCATTTAGACCAAAGCGTATCTTAATTGATCATGTAGAACTAAGGTTTTGTCCTCCTTGAAGCAAAGAACTGATCAAATATCAATTTACTGTTTATGCTATTTATGAACATCATGCCTTTTTGAATTACTAGAGAGTCAAACACTTTCGCAGGCAAAATGAAACGACTTCCGACATCCACTATAGGAACTTCCTTTATTTTCGTAACGGCGTTGGTGTACAGCTGCTGAGGAAAGTATCTTGCACATTTGGACCAAACAATTACTGGTAAACTGGTAATCCGAAACCTGGATGACAGCGGCACTTCTCTGGCTCAGTACCTGTGGCTTGTTGCACCTTGGTGGTCGACATGGACATGACTGGACTTGTGGGTACTGCAAGTTGGATTGCCGTCCAGGAAATACACGTCGATGTGACTGTGTTTGGATTTAGCACTCTAATGGTGTCTGGATCCATCTCTATAACAATGATGGCAGAAGGAATTACTGCCCTGGGTCAGCTCGAGTCCAGCGACGTGTTTGCAGGAACTGGGCAGCCTCTGGTGTTCCATGGGCAAATTCGGGCAGCGATGTCTCAAAGAGTATCGGGGTTGACAAGAGGTTGCAACAGCTCGTGTTAAAGGTAACATAGCGGCTCTCACTGATACAATCTTCCAGGACAGGCATCACAGCTGCTTCACGATCTGAACGAATATTTCTTAACATCCATTGCTCCAGATTACATATTCAAATATCAGCATCTCTTCTTCTTACTTTAACTTAGCATTTTGTTATTTGGATTAGAAATTTTTGCTTCCGTACCAGGCGCAGAGGTGTACTTCATCGTTGGACACCAATTCACGTGGAAAGCAACAAAATTCAAAGTTAATACATACATGTTTTGTAGCACTTGTATATGTATGCCAGCTCCTTTTTAAAGGGATTAACTTTTAACGCAATAATTTGTATTTTACACATAAAAGGAGCAACAGTTGATCGAAAATCACTGATAATTTTGGTTTCTAAGTTTAATAAACGAAAAAACAAAATGTCTCTCTAGGAGGCCTTGGCCTTATGAAATTACGATTAAGGTTAGTGGAGGTCATTTTCAATATGATTTTTTGTTAACTCTGGTTGTAACATCCGTGATTGTGCAGTAGCAAAATATTTAAGCATTACATTCACGTCAGTCACCACCCACTATGGTTTATTTTCATAGAATTGTAGGAATTATGTCTTAAGATATTTTTCTGTCTGCATCATGTCAATCCAAATAAATATTTACAGAAATAGATTCGCTACTATTCTTACATATACTCATCTTGTGCTTCAAGATAATAGAGATAAACATTTGCATAAATTACCTTATTGATAACGTTCGTATGGAAGAAGAATACGCTAACCCATCAATTTTCGTTTTTGTTCTTTTTTTTTTTTTTTTTTTTTTTTTTTTGCTTTGCCAAGAGATAAAAATGGAATAACAATTACAATTCAAAAAAAATATTTATAAGAATTCGGTCACTATCTTACGGATGTTGACAGTTTTATTGAACAATTGAAACCAATAAAGACGGTATATGTATGTAATAGCTTATACAACGTGTTACTCTGAAAAGTTAATTTCCATCGCAATTTCAGGTCTCATACAAAACCGGTTTAATAAATGCATGTTAACAGTTTTTGTAAACATTACACAACAGAAATCTCCAAAATCCGTACAGTTTTCATAAAATGATCCAAATAATAACATGGGAAATCCTTAGAAATACCAGAACATGTAAACTGTAATATCGTTTGTTCTCGGCCGCTCTGTGGCTCAGTGGTTAGACCGCTTGGCTCTCACCAAGGCGGCCCGGGTTCGGTCCCAGGCAACCGCAAAGTGAGATTTGTGGTGGACAACACGGCGCTGGGGCGGGTTTTCTCCGGGATCTCCGGTTTCCCCCGCCATCTCATTCCACCGGTGCTCCATCTTCATCTCATGTATCATCAGTGTCATCGCCTGCGGTGCCGTATGTAGTAAAAGCATGCGTTAAACACCACACACACACACACACACACACACACACACACACACACACACACACACACACACACACACACGTTTGTTCTTTCCGAATATAAAACCGAGAATTTTCTTTCCGTTAATCGAGCTGCTAGTATTCTTTTAAAGTGGTGAGGACACTTTTTGGAGACAACATTTTAGCTTCAATGTAGCTAGATTATCTCTTATATAAAAGTTAGAGCTGAATACGGTGAATATTAGAGTTGTTAATACTGACTGTGGTCTCAAGTTATTATTATTATTATTATTATTATTATTATTATTATTATTATTATTATTATTATTATTATTATTATTATTATTATTATTATTATTATTATTATTATTATTATTATTATTATTATTATTATTATTATTATTATTATTATTATTATTATTATTATTATTATTATTATTATTATTATTATTATTATTATTATTATTATTATTATTATTATTATTATTATTATTATTATTATTATTATTATTATTATTATTATTATTATTATTATTATTATTATTATTATTATTATTATTATTATTATTATTATTATTATTATTATTATTATTATTATTATTATTATTATTATTATTATTATTATTATTATTATTATTATTATTATTATTATTATTATTATTATTATTATTATTATTATTATTATTATTATTATTATTATTATTATTATTATTATTATCATCATCATTATCATTATTATTATTATTATTATTATTATTATCATTATTATTGTTTGTTATTGTTATTGTTTGTTATTATTATTATTATTGTTATTATTGTTATTGTTATTGTTTGTTATTGTTATTGTTATTATTATTATTATTATTATTATTATTATTATTATTATTATTATTATTATTATTATTATTATTATTATTATTATTATTATTATTATTATTATTATTATTATTATTATTATTATTATTATTATTATTATTATTATTATTATTGTTATTATTATTATTGTTATTATTATTATTGTTATTATTATTATTATTATTATTATTATTATTATTATTATTATTATTATTATTATTATTATTATTATTATTATTATTATTATTATTATTATTATTATTATTATTATTATTATTATTATTATTATTATTATTATTATTATTATTATTATTATTATTATTATTATTATTATTATTATTATTATTATTATTATTATTATTATTATTATTATTATTATTATTATTATTATTATTATTATTATTATTATTATTATTATTATTATTATTATTATTATTATTATTATTATTATTATTATTATTATTATTATTATTATTATTATTATTATTTGATGAGGATAAAGTATAAAAATCTTATAAAATGGGCGTGCAGTTTCTAAAAATTGAGGAGTATATTCACAAAAAGCCAAGCAAACCACTACGTCGCTGTCGGTGACTGTTAGTAGTGTTACAGATATCTGTATTATGGATAGTCAAAGCTTACCGGTTTTAATTACCTATATTCTGTTTAATAAACGTGTTTTAATACAAAAATATCGATACATTTATTTTGTTTGGTTTTTTAGAATTATTTTTGTTTATTTTTTTTATTTTTTTGTATTTATTTATTTATTTGTTTATTTATTTATTTATTTGCAATTTACGTTCTCCAACGTTAAGTCATATCGGACGATGAATGAAATGGGTGAAATGATGCTCAAATGAGTTCGGGGTCCATGGAGCTTAGAGCTACCCGACATTCGTCTATTAGGATAAGGGAAAACCCCGGAAAAACCTTATCCAGGTAACTCACCCTGACCAAGATTCGAACTCGGGACCTCTTGAATTATCCTGACGATAGATTGTTGGTGTATAAAATCGTGTTACTACTTGTAGGATATAATTGAAGATCATTGACTCATTTCCTGTCAATTAAGCACAAATAGCGTATCTTCTTACATGTATCTGCCATATTTGTTCGAGAAAACACTACAATGTTCATTTTAGCAAGATTTTAACCCTTATAGACCAGGCCATGCACTGTTTTAAGTGATTTTTTTTTTTACATTGCAGCTTGTGTGATGGTTACTCGACTTTGCCAACAGAGTTAAGAAAAGAAGAATGTATCGCAAAGATATATTTTACTTAGCCTTAAGGTAAACTCGGGTACGCAGTCATTTTACTGATGCTGTGTACGAGATCTGCTCAAATGTTCTTTTTACGCTCAAAATTGTGGCTCGAGGGTTGTAGTATAGGATTTCTTCTTTAAGAAGTCTCTGGAGTTCTATGAAACATAACCCTCCCTAATAATATGTTAAAACTATGTCTGGCTTGTTTTTACTTTTACTATTGTGCATATTGTGATACGCGCGCGCACGCGCGCGCGCGCGCGTGTGTGTGTGTGTGTGTGTGTGTGTGTGCGTGTGTGTATGTTAGAAAAGCAGATCTCATAACAAATAGTCGGTTACATACCAAACTTAGTTTTTAAGTACTCCATCGTCTAAGGATGTCACGTGAGGTACTCTTGGACAATATTTTTTTGCTGCAGTAGCAAATTTTAGATTACTTACGGAACATGATTATTTGGCCAAACACTTACAAATAGGAATTTATACAAGTCCAAATTGTGCTCTGTGCAACAAAGAAGAGGAAATGACTGAAGAACCTCTTCTAACCTGTGAAGCCCTACCTGCCGGACACACTACACAAAAATATTGGAGATCAAGAGACCTAATGGCTTCATTGCCAAAGCCTAGCATTTGAAAACAACAACAACAACAATCTTCTACCTGAAGGTACTCCTTGCATGAGACACTGTTCTAAAGCTATGATTTTCATAAACATGGCTCTAAGAATTTTCATTAAATACAATAAGTTTCAGATAGTTTAATGGCAAATTAAATTTATATCTGAAATTTGCAGGAAATTTTCTGCAAGGTTCTCACCATCTGGAATGATTTTTGCATGATAAGGAAACCTTAAGAGACGCCAAAATGTTACTACACAGAATATAGTGCCATTCATATAAACCTGGACCATTTCAATAGGTCTTAACTTTTGAACCAATAATAGGACACACGTGCAACTTTGGGAGAATATGGTACACAATTGCGAGATTACATTACATTATTTACATCTCAGAGAAAATGTTGGAAGTGTCCTCCACCAGCATCTATACATACTTGCACTCGTCTCACCATATTCTCTGAAGTTTTACGGAAAGTATCCTCGCTATTGTTACTTATTTCGGTTCGAATGGATTCTTTGGGAACATTGTCTGTGGCCTATTCTGGTACACTCTGTGTTTTATATACCCCACAAGAAAAAATCCGGTGAGGTTAGGTCACGAGATCTGGGGGGGGGGGGCGGATTGCACAAATCTTTTGAGATTATTTTATCAAAGAAACTGGTTACACTTTCTATTGTGTCATTAGATATATGGCACGTTGCTCCATCTTTCTGGAAATAACCTTCTCTCAATTCAATATCATCTCCGTAAAACTTCAGAGAATATGGTGAGACAAGTACAAACATGTATAGATGCTGGTAGAGGACACTTCCAACATTTTCTCTGAGATGTAAATAGTGTAGTGTAATCTCCCAATTGTGTATTATACTCTCCTAAAGTTGCACGTGTGTCCTAATATTGGTTCAAAAAGTTATGGCTTATTGAAATGGTTCAGGTTTATATCTCTTATATCGCACAGTTTATACAAAATAATTGTTTAGCTATGCATTTCCCAGATATTTCTTAGTATTGTTTTGTATTTTGTAATATTTGGTTTTCTGAAATGGGAAGTTACTATTCCTCCTTCTTTTGTTCTGTTTTACGATGTATTTATCCACGTATGTACCTGTGATCAGCATAAAAAAAGAAGAGTACAGTTTTTAAATTTTTAGCAGTCGCTATTGCATATATTTGCATAAATTCGGTTTATAGTTCTGTTTTCTTTTGGATATTACTCCTTTCACACCTTACACAAAATTTAATTTCCTTTTTTCTTCTTCTATAAATTCATCGCCTACTTCTTTTAATCTCGGTTAGCATATTAGTGCATCTTCATTACTTTTATCGAATCCTTCTTCAAGATCTGCAAAAAGACATATATACTGTATCTTTCTCCTTACTAAGATATATCAATAACACTAGGGAACACGTTTTTTGTACCCGAAACAAAATAGGCTAATTCTTATGCAAAATGACTTGCTGATTCCAAAAATGCCTCTGAAAATGCTGTATCACGTAACGTTTTTGAGATATTCTTATTCTTTCATATAAAATTACAGAAATTAGGTATGATACCAACTCATATTGACTTAATTTAAAATAATAGCCATTTTATTATTAAATAATATTTTTATACCTGTAAAGAATATGAATACTATTCGAAATAACTAGAACAAATTTTCCATCACGTAAGATTTATCAGTAAAATTAATTTTAGAGTCTACTATAAAAATTGTATTTACATGGGTGTGCCCAACTCAAAATAAATTAAGTTGACAAGCCTTTTATAGTGAAAGAGTGGGGGAAAAGGGAAGACTATACTCCTGGAGCAAGCAGTGTTAAGTATGTGCCTCTAGTAGACCCAAACAAAGTTCTTCTCCCCCCACTTCACATAAAGCTCGGGCTAACGAAGTTTTTGTTAAAGGTTTGGACGAAAAGGGAAGTGCATTTGAGTATTTAAGAAGTATCTTTCCCAAAATAAGTGAATATAAATTGAAGGAAGGTATATTTGTCGGTCCTCAAATAAGACTACTTCTTAAAGACAGTGTTTTTGAATCAAAGCTTAAACGTGTTGAACTGGCAGCATGGAAGTCATTTAAATCAGTGGTGGAAGGCTTCCTGGGTAATAACAAAGAAGAGAATTATGAAACTTTAGTCTCAGAACTATTAAGGAGCTACAAAGAAATGGGTTGCCGTATGTCACTTAAAATCCACTTTTTGCACTCTCACCTTGATAGTTTCCCTACAAACCTAGGAGCTGTAAGTGATGAGAAAGGTGAGCGTTTTCACCAGGACATTTTTGAGATGGAAAGAAGTTACCAGGGTCGCTGGGATTCAGCCATGTTGGGAGACTATTGTTGGTTCCTCAAACGGGAGAGTACATGTCAATACCAAAAAAAAAAAAAAAAAAAAAAAAAAAAAAAAAAAAAAAAAAAAAAAAATCAACAGTGAAACACTTCTGAGATAATTCAGGTATGTGGTTTTCATCATTATCTTGTGTTTATTTATTTTAATAGTAATAATTAATAATAATTATTATTTTCAATGTTGTTTGGCAATAAAATACCTATTATTTTCAGTTAATCAAATATGAGTTATCACATCGCATTTCTGTAAGTGTTCATAAAAAATTATGAATACCTAAAAAACGTTACGTGATACAGCATTTTGAGGGGCATTTTTGGAATCAGCAGATCAGTTTACATAAGAATTTGCCTATTTTGTTTCGGGTATATGAAAATAATTTTTTTTGTTTCCCAGTGTAATTGTCTTAATTATAAATACATCATCAACTCCTTGATTTCCTTTTCTGAATCCTGCCTTTAATCCCGATAGCTTTCCTTCTGACACCGCCCAAACCCTTAACCTGTTAGTTAACATCCCTAGCATAGTTACCTAGTAAAGATATCAAGCTTGTTTCCCTGTAGTTCCCTGTCTAGTATTGGCCTCCTTTTTCTTTGCATAATTGTACTACCAGGCTAATTTTCCTGCACTCAGGTATCTCTTCCTTTCCTTTAATTTTGTTTAACACATTTATCGCTATGTCTTCATCTTTTCTAGTGAGGCTAAGATTTGGATAGATATGGTCAGACTGAAAAATTCAATGCCACAGCCGGGATTTGAAACACGGATCTCTCGGTCTCCGTCCGGATGCTCTTAACCATTGAACTACCACGGCCAACGTGCTGTTATGACATTAAATTCTCCAACTGAATCGTATGTTTCCCGGTAAACCACTAGGAGCTCTCATATTCAATGAGATACGTACTTTTTGTGCTGACTTACTATGCGATATGTCCCAAACTTTATAGTTAAACCACCATCAGTTTAATTGTTGGAAATGTAATCGTTCTTCCACACTAGCCGTCTGTAGGCTAATATTTGGGTAACCATGGTATTGAATTTTTCAGTCTGACTCTACCCAATTCGTTACCTTGCTGACAGAGTAATGGGTACCTAGTCGCGGATAAAATTTGTTACATTAGAAAACCTCGTGGTGTATACGTATGTGATAAGTGTTGAGATAATTAAACGTGGGCTTTGTTTTGTTATCGCTAACTCAGGTGACTGTCCGCCAGGCGTCTCTCCGGAAGATAACAGTAATGGTACAGCGACGGGTTCGCTCTCACTCGCAGTTACTCCGCAGCCGTGAGCAAGGTAACGCAGGCAAATCTGGTTCTCTCAGTGCTGTGCGTCATGGCTTGCTGACTCGCACGCGCAACTCTAGTGCACGATACATAACCTCAACATGACGTCGTAATCTGGTGAGTACCACAAGTAATATCTCCGTATTTAGAATAAATATCTTTTTGTTACGTATTATAAATCATTGCTGAGATAGTAGGTTTAGAATTTTATGAGTCTTTTGATAGCCAATTCGAAGTCGATTGGTTCATATTAAATTAAGTCATGAATACGTTATGGTTAAATATTCAGCATTCTTTTAAAATAATATTTTCTCATTTAAGTACGCAAAACACGATTTTGGCTAGTGTTTTCTTCACGAAAAAATAAATGTATAAAAGTGGAATTCAAACGCAGGTTTTTCCTTAGTTTATTTTAAATTCAAAATATGCCTTACCTGTGCAAGTGAAACTTGATTAGTATAAGTGTTGCCCTATGCAATAATATTTTGTATAATATTCAAAAAATAAAGCTTTTATTCTTACCTTAAAACATTTTAAACGTTGTAAATTAGTAATGCGTTCAACTTCCAACACGTTTAAGTAGTCTTCAGCTTAAATTCAACAGCCAGTGTGCATATAAGTTGATAGTGTATTTACAACCCGATTCTGCTTTCCTCGCAATTTCCCCCAGCAGTTTCATCCTTGCAACTATTTCACATAATGAAGTTTTCATCCAATATGATTCAGATTTTCAGTGTAAACTCTCCAGAGGTCAACAAATAAACAAAAGGAGGCTTCTTTTCGTTTGAATGCTTGAAATAATAACGCTATTTGGCCTTAGCAAAAAATTGCTTACTGTTTATGAGCGATATGAAATATTTTATATATTTTTCTTAATGAAACTATAATGAATATATCAAAATAATGCTTAGCTTTGAAGAAGGCGGCTCTAAACTCGTTTACAAGTTTTATTTATATATTTATTTATTTGTAATTTTACGTCCTCCAACATTAAGTCATATCGAACGGTGAATGAAATGAGTGAAGTGATGCTCAAATGTATCCAGGGTCCATGGAGCTTAGAGTTACCCGACATCCATCTTTAAGGATAAGGGAAAACTGTAAAAAAAACCTTATCCAGGTAACTCACCCTGAGCAAGATTCGAACTCGGGACCTCTTGAACGTCAGGCAGACACGCTACCATCTACGCTACCGAGGTGGACATACGAGTATTACAATTTCTGTGCGTTTCTTCCAAAAGATTCCAAATTCTCTTTGAAAATTAATATCTCAAAAAGTGTAAAACGTATTTAACCGAATTACTTCAGCTATTATATGTGCATCAGAATGAATTTAAATGAAACTAATTAAATTTCATAGACCTCAGAACATAAAAGGCCACGCGTACCAAAACTTTTGCTTTTCCTTTTATAGTACAAAGCATAACTTTAAACATGTTAATTATTACAATTATTAGGAATTTATTTTGACTTAATATTTGAGATGTTATAGACGATAAATATATATGTTTAACAAGAATAAGTAAAACATGTTTTGGGAAAACGATAAAAAAAAATCCCTTAAAATTTACTTCTGAAAACCCCTGGAGGTAAAATGCTAAACCTTTTTATGTTGCTTTCATTTAGAACGCTAGGCATATTGTAAACATTGAAGAATTTTCAGAAATAGTCCATAAATTCCGTTAAACCTCTGATTCAGAAGAGGTTACGATATTACATAAAAACAGTTTTTAGAAGCATGTTATAAGTACTATTAAAATACTAATAGATTAACACGGAAAGTTTTTAATTATATATTATAATAATTGTCATGAATTATTTGTAGCAATATACTCACTATAAATTTTAAGAAAATTGCGTTTTGATTAATATTCATATATCCTTTAGACAGATAATATTCTTCAAAAACGAGGTAAATGCACTTAAATCGAAATTTAAAATCAATTAATAATTTTCCCAAAACAAATTACAACATTTTCACATCTATTCATATATACAATGATTTATGTAGAATTGATATATTTCCGTTTTTTTACAATTACCCGGTTGGAAAAACACTCAGTGAGCAGTTTTAACGTCAAATTAAGCAGGTTGTTTCTGAGTTCCGATTTCCTGTAAAAGAATGTGCAGATGTTTATTTTTTATTCCTCATATTTTTATCTGTTGTTGTCGGCAGTTGTCTTCGATATGTTCTTCTAGTTACTGAAAACAGAGTACACAACGGCTCTTGCTTCTGAAGCAATATTAGATTACGAACTCAATTATGGCTGCTCGAATGTTAGACTGAAGAGGACTTGGTGTTCGCAGTCCTCCACAAAGAAACGCATTACTAATGCCCGATTTCACCAACAGATGTTAAAATCGACGTTAACAAATGTAACGTAACAATTGTCACAGCGCTAACAAAACTGTCAAATTTCTTGCATTTCACCAACCTGTTTACTGAAAATGTTAACAAACACGTGTTAACGCCAAGAAATTTGTAAATATCACAGCTATAGAAGGCTATGGATGAGTCATATTATTTTCTGAACGCACTGCGATGCGCTTTTATTTTCATTTTCATCTGCACAAGCTGAAAAATGGCGGATGAACAAAATCATAAATAAAGGCGTGAAACAAATTTCTCATTGATGGAGAAAGAATTGTTAATTGAATTGGTGACGAAGTGTAAGGATATTGTGGAAAATAAGAGGACAGATGCGGTGAATGTAAAAGAGAAAGATGTCACGGGGAAAATATTGGAAACGAATTTAATTCAAGTACATGTGTCACTACTAGAAGCACCAAACAACTTGTCATTATTACGTACATCTAAAACGAGGTGCGAAGGACAAGTGCTTTAAAAGTTTCAAGACGGGAGGTGGACAATGTATTATCCACATAATTCAGTGAATTATAAAATCGCAAAGTTATTAATACTTGAAGCAAAGGCGAGATCGGCATATTCCTTTCGATACATATTCTAACTCATTATTACGTAAATTTAAAACGAGGTGCGAAGGACAAGTGCTTTAAAAGTTTCAAGACGGGAGGTGGACAATGTATTATCCACATAATTCAGTGAATTATAAAATCGCAAAGTTATTAATACTTGAAGCAAAGGCGAGATCGGCATATTCCTTTCGATACATATTCTAACTCATTATTACGTAAATTTAAAACGAGGTGCGAAGGACAAGTGCTTTAAAAGTTTCAAGACGGGAGGTGGACAATGTATTATCCACATAATTCAGTGAATTATAAAATCGCAAAGTTATTAATACTTGAAGCAAAGGCGAGATCGGCATATTCCTTTCGATACATATTCTAACTCATTATTACGTAAATTTAAAACGAGGTGCGAAGGACAAGTGCTTTAAAAGTTTCAAGACGGGAGGTGGACAATGTATTATCCACATAATTCAGTGAATTATAAAATCGCAAACTTATTAATACTTGAAGTAAAGGCGAGATCGGCATATTCCTTTCGATGCATATTCTAACTCATTATTACGTAAATTTAAAACGAGGTGCGAAGGACGAGTGCCTTTAAAAGTTTCAAGACGGGAGGTGGACATCTACATAATTCAGTGAATTATAAAATCGCAAAGTTATTAATACTTGAAGCAAAGGCGAGATCGGCATATTCCTTTCGATACATATTCTAACTCATTATTACGTAAATTTAAAACGAGGTGCGAAGGACAAGTGCTTTAAAAGTTTCAAGACGGGAGGTGGACAATGTATTATCCACATAATTCAGTGAATTATAAAATCGCAGTTATTAATACTTGAAGTAAAGGCGAGATCGGCATATTCCTTTCGATACATATTCTAACTCATTATTACGTAAATTTAAAACGAGGTGCGAAGAAGGATAAGTGCTTTAAAAGTTTCAAGACGGGAGGTGGACAATGTATTATCCACATAATTCAGTGAATTATAAAATCGCAGTTATTAATACTTGAAGTAAAGGCGAGATCGGCATATTCCTTTCGATACATATTCTAACTCATTATTACATAAATTTAAAACGAGGTGCGAAGAAGGATAAGTGCTTTAAAAGTTTCAAGATGGGAGGTGGACAATGTATTATCCACATAATTCAGTGAATTATAAAATCGCAGTTATTAATACTTGAAGTAAAGGCGAGATCGGCATATTCCTTTCGATACATATTCTAACTCATTATTACGTAAATTTAAAACGAGGTGCGAAGAAGGATAAGTGCTTTAAAAGTTTCAAGATGGGAGGTGGACAATGTATTATCCACATAATTCAGTGAATTATAAAATCGCAGTTATTAATACTTGAAGTAAAGGCGAGATCGGCATATTCCTTTCGATACATATTCTAACTCATTATTACATAAATTTAAAACGAGGTGCGAAGAAGGATAAGTGCTTTAAAAGTTTCAAGATGGGAGGTGGACAATGTATTATCCACATAATTCAGTGAATTATAAAATCGCAGTTATTAATACTTGAAGTAAAGGCGAGATCGGCATATTCCTTTCGATACATATTCTAACTCATTATTACATAAATTTAAAACGAGGTGCGAAGAAGGATAAGTGCTTTAAAAGTTTCAAGATGGGAGGTGGACAATGTATTATCCACATAATTCAGTGAATTATAAAATCGCAGTTATTAATACTTGAAGTAAAGGCGAGATCGGCATATTCCTTTCGATGCATATTCTAACTCATTATTACGTAAATTTAAAACGAGGTGCGAAGAAGGATAAGTGCTTTAAAAGTTTCAAGACGGGAGGTGGACAATGTATTATCCACATAATTCAGTGAATTATAAAATCGCAGTTATTAATACTTGAAGTAAAGGCGAGATCGGCATATTCCTTTCGATGCATGTTCTAACCTCTCTTGTACTTCCGCAGTAACCTTCATAGCAACATGTTTCGACAGTCTATATCTCCAAATTTTTTTTTCTTCAGATAGCTCCTCAAAATCATTTCTCCTCATAGGTCGTACTCTATTACGAATGCCATTTAGACGGTCTTAAATATAGCAAATCGACATCAACATCTGAGTTCATGCTCGCCATCTTGACTATTTACAATTGTTAAGGACTTAACATCAGAAATTTGGCTTGTTAGTTTAACAAGAGATTTAACACGAGTTTTACGCTAACACTCATTGGTGAAATGCAATGTTTGTTTTAACTATTACTAAACTCGTGCTAAATCTTAACATCTGTTGCTGAAATCGGGCATAAGACCGGTAAATAAATTGGAAACGACTAGAGAGGTCCGCCCGAAAGTCATTGAGACGTTCATCGCAGGATACTGGGCGCAGTTGCTTAATGTCAGAGCTACGAAAAATTCAGGCTTTAAGTCATAGCCAACTGTAAGACAAAAGGCAAAGATAAGGAATAAACGTCCAGGCATCTCATTTTAAGGAATCGAAACTCCCGAAGATGTTACTTAATTTGATGTTAAAAACTAATCATTAATGAAATTGTCAGCCGTAGGATTACAGACAGATATGTCTGAGTTCTACATAAATCATTTGTACCTCTAAATCATTCGCTTTCCTCATAACTAAGGGTTTGTTTAATTACACGTTATTTAAAAGGTGAGACCTTTTTTTGTTTGTTATTTTACGTCCTCCAACGTTAAGTCATATCGGACGATGAATGGGACGAGGTAAATGATGCTCAAATGAGGCCAGGGTCCTTAGAGCTTAGTGTTACCCGACATTCGTCCTTCAGGATAAGGGAAAACCCCGGAAAAACCTTATCCAGGTAACTCACCCTGACCGAGATTCGAACTCGGGACCTCTTGAACGTGAGGCACACACGCTACCATCTACGCTATCGAGGTGGGCACGTGAGACATGATGTACTCTAAACGAAGAATATAATATATTTTAATTTAAGCATGAAATCGTTTCGTTCCTTATCTAAAGTTTATGAAGAAACTATTACAAGGTAGCAGCCTTAGAGAAGCAACATTTTAAAATGATTTTTAACGCCTTTTTGTGCAATTTTACGTCCTCCAACGTTAAGTCATATCGGACGTTGAATGAAGTGGGTGAAATGATGCTCAAATGTGTCCAGGGTCCATGGAGCTTAGAGCTACCCGACATTCGTCTTTAAGGATAAGGGAAAACCCCGGAAAAACCGTATCCACGTAGCTCACCTTGACCGAGATTCGAACTCGGGACCTCTTGAACGTGAGGCAGACATGCTACCATCGACGCTATCGAGGCCGACATTTTTAAGGCTTACGTAACGCTTTTAGTGGCGAAGATGTGAATAACATATTACTTTTTTTATAAACTTTTATAATGCTTTTGAAGTATTAATAATTTACAGAAATGATTTATATACCATTACTGATTTCTAAATATATAAATATGTTTCTTTCTACAACTGATATTGCTATAAAACCATTAAGTTACTTTCTATATGCAGTCAAGCAGTAGATCAATCAATTAGTTTTCTGTTCAGAGGCTAGTGCTTCACTACAGATCCAACGTTCTTCACTTTTTTCTGTAGCCGCACAAATTACTAATTTTTGTATAATACTCGTATGTGTTTCTTAATATATAATGTATTATTCTTCCTTGAACCTTTTTCTCATTAACTACATCCTTTAATTGTATATCTCGATAAGCAGTCCCTTTAGAATTGGTTTATTGTTCTGTCCATTTCATGTTATTGACTTGCAAGCCTTATAAGCGATATTTCGTGTATCGAAATTGAATTTTGTATCCATTACCGCTAGAAGTTTGTAACTTTAGAAAGAAAATAAATTAATATGATCTATACTTTTGCTGTTTGAAGACTTCACAGACTAGACAACCCGCAACCCTGCTCTCCTTATTGCGTCCAGTGAGGACATTCTACTCAGCATCTCCCCCTCTCCACATTTCTCCCCCGCTTTCCCACCTCTCTCTCCTTCCTCTTTCAGTTTCCTCCATCTCTGTCCCATTTCCAGTTCAATGTACATGCTATGAGATTTTTGAAAACCTGTGATAAAACTGTTTTTCTGGGATGTTAATAAAATTAAAATAGAAGTAAATCTGTAATACTACACAAATGCTGTTGGAACATCACAGCATCTCACCAAGCTAGGTGGTACCAAGGTAATGTGTGCAATTCACATTTGGGGAGTTTCGGGTTCGATCCCCCTCACACTCTTGCGATTTTTCGTTGTTTTTCCCGGTCACTTAGGTGAATTCTCGGGTGCTTACGTTCATACAATGATTTACGGCCCATAACTTCCCTTTATACCATTTCCGTATCCTCTTTCAGTCGTGTTTTCAAGCTTGTGGACAAATAGCGCGGATGCTTACGCTTACGCTTATTGCTGTTCTTGGCGCTGGGCGGCGTTGTGGAAGGATGCCTGTGCTGGTTGCTCCTGGTGCCGATATAAAGAACTCTCAGCAAGGATTAGGGAGTCTGTGTGGTCTGTTGACTGAGACCTTTTGGTCTCCTGTGCTTCCATTACTTCATCTCTCCCTCAGCAGTGTTAGCCGCAATAGACCTTTGTGGAGGTCACACTACGCGAGGCATTATCTTTTATTGTTCAGACTTTGCCCTTTTAATATAGCGTATCATTGTTGGCGATTTACATAATATGTAAATAATAATAAAATAAAACGTAAAAGTTCTTAAGTATTCATGATATGGAAATTTTGTACTTCGGAAAACCCGTAAACACATTATGTTTACACACTTTTATGTAACCTTAAAAAACTGAATAATAAAGAAATATTTCAGTTATCCTAGCTGAAGCGGGTATAGCTTGTCTACTTCACTTACCGAGCGATAAGGCTCAGTCGCTTTCATCTGTACCCCGCATTCGGAAGGCCCGGGTTCGATTCCCGTGGCCGATTTAACTGACCCATGGGTCTTTTCGGGGTTTTCCCGGGTCGCTAGGCGAATGCTCGGTAGGATAATTACATCTCCAGAGTTTCCTGTCCCTCCATTTGATCTCCATCATCATTTCACATCGTCTCTCCTCTGGTGGTCTCTTTCAGGGTAAGACGTGTCGGCGAATGTCTTGGCGGTACATAGCAGGGTGATATGCTTTTAGGAAAACTACTTCCTCCGGTAGGTCCATTTTCGGTCTTCGAACCTGCTGCTGGAACCGTTTCTGGACCAGCTGCTGGGACTATTTGCGAACCGGCTGCTGGGCCTGTTTGCGTACCACAGTATGGGGGCATGTCCTTTGTCCTGGCCTGCCGGGGGAAGTCTCTATCTAAGTAAAATGTAGGAACCCTGTCCTCTGCACTGTCGTGGCTCCTTGGGATGGCCGCCCTCTGTCTCCTCTCGCCTCATCCTTCCTTCCGGGAGAGCCCCACTTAGGAGCATAGGTACAATGATCACGACTGTTCTCCGTGCCGAATCCCCTCGGTACTAAAGCCTAATCCTACCTCACTTTCTAAAGGTCCCGAGTTCGAATCTCGGTTAGGGTGAGTAACCAAATACGCTTTTCCGAGATTTGCCTTTATCCTGAGAAAGCGAAGTCGGGTAACTTTGAGCTTAATGGAGCCTGTGCTCAGCCGTTTTATTTATTCACCGTTGTAGATATATGGCTTAACAGGATGTAAGCCATATACGGCGACTACTAGCTATGTAGGCTAGCACACGGGAACTTGAGGTTTCCCTCAACCCCGTCTGAAACAGACGTACCCTGTCTCCCATGGGTATCGGGAACCACTGCCCCTCAAGTCCAACCCAATCCGAACAACTCCCATCAGGGAGGGGCTCGAATATTCGGTCCGAGGTTCCTCTGGTAACGAGTGCTGCGGGTCCACAGCGCCCGAACCACGGCAGCTGAAGGGAACGGATCCCCTCTCCTACGAGAACAATCATGTAACACACCCGCCATCTTGTACTGGCTGCCACTGACTGACCGCATGCCGCAGAGATGTGACCCAACCTCTATGAAAAACGTAAGTATGCTGCTAGCTGCTGGCACAAAGTGTTCGCGTAGTTTACTAATGGTATAAGGTAAACAGACGTTTGCGATTTATTTATTGACAAACCCTGGTAGTAAGTCAAAAGTAACAGTAGCGCTTCAAATGCGAATGAAGAGCTTAAAATGAGCAACTTCATGTAGGAACTTCGGTGGAGGCCGTGATGTAAATTGGTAAAAGAGCGCGTATTCCCAAAATTATCTTTTCTTACCGCTTATATAGACCACACTCGGGTTATACGGATCTGATAAGTGGATTCTAATATTAGCATTTCAGCGACTGACGCAAATTACGATTGTCATTGTTATAATGGAAACAGTTATTTCAAAACTTATTATTAGCCTCATTAGGCTTATTATTAGACTCAGGCAACTTAACCGGTGTTGTGGTACTCACACACACCCACGCATACCCTGAAAAGTAAAGATTCCATGGTTCACAACTGTAGCAGTAGATTTATCGAAGACCGAGATATTTAGATGACATAAAGTGCCGACCTGAGAGTCATTATTACCTTTGCATAAAAGAAAATAGGCTGACAACTTTCGGAGCTGGAATAGAAACTCATCGAGGAAACTTGTTTCGTGTGTTTGGAATCTATTTTTTTGCTACCACTTTGGAAGAAACAGAGAAGCAATTGCAAAAATTCGGGTGAACCAGTTCAATAGGTCGTCTTTATAGTCCAATCTGACCGGTTTCACGGTTATCTCTTATGTGTTCGTTATATTTTGTCAAAACACTTTCGATACCTATTAACGACAATAAAAACTACAAATTTTAAGTTTGGATACCATTGGTTAAATCCCTCAGGATCAGTAACGTTTGCTGTTCGTTTTGCAACAATGCATGCATGTATGGTCTTCGTGTCAGTGGGCCAGGGTAGCCAACCGTCCGTGCGCCTAATTGTAAGTTTGGTAATTATGCAGAGTTCACAGTGCGTGCAAAGGTCGGCTTCTTTTGTTTGCTAGTTTTGTTTAGGGTTTTATTTCAACAAAAATGTTGCGTAACCATAAAGTTACTGGCTGGCATACCTATCGAAAATAATCTACAATCTGCCTTTTAAAACAAATACAAAAACACTCTGCTGACTGGCCGCGTACCTCAGTCGGTTGAAATGCTGTGCTAGGGGTCCCAGGTTCGATTCCCGGCGGTGGAGTGGGGATTTTTCTCCGACCAAGATCATTCCTCATCTTCCCCAGTGTCTGGAAGTATGAATGAGAGTGCGAATATGTGCGTGATCTAATGATTAAAACCCAACGAATACCAGTTAACACATTCGATGTCTCCAAAGGAGAACGGCCGCCGATATGACCACGCCGATATGACGGGGTAAAAATGGAACAACAAAAAAGCACTCTATCATATAACAAACATTTTATCATTAAAAGCAAGCATAGAGATCTCCTTGAAAATATACCTCCATAAAATAAAAATTAATCTTCTAAAGTCTAATGTAGTAACATTTGAAAGCTCCTCTCACACACATATGTAAAATAGAATACATACAATTCAATAGAATACAATAAATAAAGGAATAATGGAATCTTAATGAAACTAACTGTAAACACTTCTACGTATGGCCTGAACAGTTGAACCTCACACTTTATCATCCTATACAATGCACTGTCACTGGAATTGAAAAGCTGCAGGAACATAAAAGGTTTTAAAAGGAAACTTGTTGAAAATTTAAAAATTTATTGAAGGCATATTTTGATAGCTGATAAACTGTTACTTATTTATAGCTGGATTGATTAGCTGGCCTGGTTAAAAATTAATATGTGTTAATGTCTTACAGAATATGTAAATTTTGCAGTGCTATCTGCTTTTATCACCTCTTCAGTTATCGTGAAAGTTTGTATCGCTGCTATATACCTATATATCTGTGTGTGTGTTATTTATATACGGTAATTAATTCCTACTACATTGCGATCCATATAAACCTGAACCATTTCAATGGGCCATAATTTCCCTTTGGAAGCTTGCAGAATGTAGAAATTTATTTTAATAATCTCAGTGGCTCTGGGAGAATTGACAACACTGACAATTGTTGACAGTTGACAGTCTTAATCTTCTTTGATACGACTGTAGACTCTGAAGTTTTTTATGGGTATCTTCAATACATTTGTGAAGCAGCTGGATGATATCGAATTGAGAGGTTATTTCCAACAAGATGGAGCAATGTGCCATACATCTAATGACACCATGGAACTTGTAAGCAGTTTCTTTGATAGTGGAATAATCTCAAAAGGTCTGTGCCCCCCCCCCCCTCAGATCCCGTGACCTAACCTTACCGGATTTTTTTTTGTGGGGGTATATACAAAATAGACCGTATAAGAATAGGCCACGGACAATTGATGTTCTCAAGGAATCCATTCGAACCGAAATAAGCCCGCCTCGGTAGCGTGGTGGTAGCATGTCTGCCTCACGTTCAAGAAGTCCCGAGTTCGAATCTCGGTCAGGGTGGGTTACCTGGATAAGGTTTTTTCCGGGGCTTTCCCTTATCCTGAAAGACGAATGTCGGGTAAGTGTAAGCTCCATGGACCCCGGGTTCATTTGAGCATCATTTCACCCATTCCATTCATCGTTGGAGGACGTAAACTACAAAAAAAAAAAAAAAAAAAAAAAAAACGAAATAAGTAACAATGGCGAGGTTACTCTCCGTAAAACTTCAGAGAATATGGTGAGTCGAGTGCAAACATGTAGTATAGATGCTGGTGGAGGAAACTTCCAACATTTTCTCTGAGATGTAAATGGTGTAATGCAATCTCCCAATTGTGTATTATACTCTCCCAAAGTTGTACGTTTGTCCTATTATTGATTCAAAAGTTATGGCCTATTGAAATGGCTCAGGTTTATATGGATCGCTATCTATAACAATGTATTATAAATATTAATGACTGTTTGCCTGCCATTATTTTACATATTTTTATGATGTTCCCTAGCATGAGCCTTGGCTCTGCGAACCTCCTACGGAATTAAAGAAATGTAAACATGATTTAGCAACAGTCCCATGGTGTAAACGTTGTGGAAAAGTGGGCACGCAGATAAAGGGAGTTACCACCTGCAAAAACGTATCTGAGATCTGGAAATGGACTAAAAATAAAATCGGCGTGCTGGTTGGAAGCAGGGCGGAATATACGACAGTGTCAGTAATTCTATCCTGGAATATTAAGAAAGGCAACACTGTGGTTGATAATGGCTTTTTACCATTATTGCCTGAGTGCAGATTATCCTAATTTATTTGCATTCAAAAAGTGGCTCAGAGCAGAGCGATACAAAATGCGTAGATATCATGAGGTGGGAACCGAGTTAAATGGTCAAATGGATCTCACTTGCTAACTTTTGCGCGGGTGTGCACACCGTTCCTTTTTAAAATGTTGCAACAAAATGTAACTAAACATGAATAAATAAGAAAAAAATGTTGTCATTAGAAACCGGCAAAATATCGGGAAAAAGTCCCAAAATATAATAAATATTATTTTAAAGTGAGCTGCAAGTTCAATACATTGATTTTAAAAATAAGATTTGTAGATTTTGTCGAAATAAAATTTGAAATAAATAACAGAAATTACATGAAGTTTATATTTTTTTCATTGTGTAATCCTTATGATTAGAAGAAGAAAGAAAAAAACCTAATCAGATAGCGATAAATAAATAAATACATAATAAATAAAAATAAATAAATAATAAAATAAAATTATGTGCTGACAGCAAAGCTTATTCAGGTATGACAATAATTTGTATAGTTTTAGAAATGCTACCACTGAATCACTTCTAAGGTGAGGACCGTAAGGAAATTGTTATTCAGCGAATGTAATAACATTGGTCTACCACGATATTGCACTATCGTCTGATATAGTGTCATTTTTCACATGGTTCTCAGAGGTTAAAGAGACTAATCCCTCCCCAAATATAATGGTCTTAGGATAATTGAACCAAAATGGGCTTAAGTGTATATTACGATTACATACTCTTCATAAGGTCGATATTTTTAATCAGAGCTCTTAACCCTTCGCAACTTAACGAGATTTTCATATCTCAATTCAATATGGCAGGCATGATTTTATTTTACTTATATTTTTCAAATTGGTTTCAGCATATAAGTTCTTTTTTCAGATATCGTTTTATTTATAAATGAGGTTTTGTGTAGTATGGAACCGAAAGTAAGTTTTAAAAGATTTTATACCTCGGAAATGTATACTTCAGAACACACTAACGCGTCGTCTAACCTAGTGATATTTAAACTGGGATACACGATAGCTTCATAGAGGTATTATATGTTTCCTGAATGATCACAAAAGAAAGGAAAACATTCCGCCAGAGAGATTTGAAATGCTCTAGCGGTATACAGAACAATGATAGCATACAGCTGCTCTTGCTAATAATGTGTGTTGTTTGTTTGAAATGCCGACAACAATAACAGCGCCTGAGAATGTACGTTAGTCACCAACCTTTCAGTACTCAGTATATTTTCGTGACTGTTACGTGCAGGTTCGTTTTTTTACTCATAGTTTCACATCTTATTCTTTATATTTGTGAAGTGTTGAATGTCATTGTGTTAGTGACGATAGTTCAATGTAACTTGAATAAATTCTTTACAAGAGTAAAACGTAAATTCAGTGATTGATGGTGGCGATAAGGTTGAACCATTGCAAGTGAAAAGTGCGATAACCATCACGGGACGATATACGAGGGCTGTTCAATAAAAAATGCTCATATTTTTTTTTTACGCTCATAATTGTTCGCACTGAAATTCAATCTTAGTATATTCTGTTAGCTTAATGTGAAACAAACACGCCGTAGTAGTTTCATTGTTGGTACTCCTGGTTCCCGCCTGTAAGAACCAGGCAAGTTCAGACATATTCAGTATCGTCTAACGCTACAATTGAGGTAACATGTAATTAATGTTAGAGGAAGATCCGAAGTTTCTTTCAAACGTAATCACTCTGATGAAACTTGCCTACATCATTTTGATCCTGAGAGCAAATAGCAAAGCTCAGTGCGGAAATCTCCTTCATTACCAACACTCGAAAAAGCAAAAGTGGTTGCTTCTGCTGGGTAAGTTATAGTCATCTCATTCTTTGATATTGTGGCGACCTGTTCTTACTTTGTGAATAATTAAGGAACACGTGGTCAGGTCGAACACGGGAGCAAACACTCAGAGCAGAACTACATGCTTTAGCCAGAGGTTGGGATCTTTTATATAAAGGTTCATTGGTAAAAAGGTAGGATAAAGCTAATTAAAAGTGAAATTCACTTAATAAGAATATTTACTACAACAAGCAGATTACAAATGCGGCCATAGCGGCCGTTTACCTGTCTAGAAGTGGAGCTGCCTATGAATAGCATGTAGTGTTGCTACAGAGGCGGGTATTCAGATCGGTGATTCAGTGGATGTGTCCGATGATGTTGAGCTACTCACATATGTTCAGTATTTTGACGTTATTGGTGGAGCTATTACTGATGAAATTCTAGGATGTAAACAATTACCAGAAGAGACACCGGGAGGGGATGTTTTTAAAATTCTTAAGAATTTTATAAGATTAAAATTAAAATTGTCAGTAACTGATGTGTAAGCTTATCCACAGGTGGTGCTGCTTCACTGACAGGTAAAAAAGCGATCTTATTGCTCGTATTCGAGAAATTAATACTAAAATATATGGCAACATTGCATTATAGACAGAGAAAATTTGGTAGCGATAAAAAAAAAAAAAAACCTCGTGATTTACACGAAACATTGAGTGCTGCTATAAAAGTAGTCAGTTTGACAAAGTCAGGTGCAGTGAACTCCCGCCTGTTTAAAAAATGTATGAGGAGATGGAAGCTACGCACACTCGATTGTTTTTGCACATCGAGATACGCTGGTTACCACGAGGAGGACATGTGTCCTTTTTTTATTTGTAATTTACGTCCTCCAACGTTAAGTCATTTCGAAAGAAGAATGAAGTGGGTGAAATATGCTCAAATGAGTCCGGTTTCCATGGAGCTTAGAACTCCCTGAAATGTATCTACCATGATAAGAGAAACCCCTGGAAAAGCCTTATCCAGGTAACTCACCCTAACCGAGATTCGAACTCGGGACCTCTTGAACGTGAGGCAGACACGCTACCGAGGCGGGCTAGGACATGTATTGACTGTCGTTTTGAACTTAAAAATAAGGTACAATGCTTCGTTACTAAATTGAAGCTCTATCTGGTGAAGCATTTTGAAGATGAAGAGTGGATTTGCCAATTAGCTTGTTTGGTGTATATATTTGACAAATATAACGAGTTCAGACTTCAACTTCAAAGTTTTGACGGAAACATTTTTAAAGCTCATGAGAAATTAAAAGGGTTTTATAAAAAAGTTTTATTTTGGATTGGTTACGTTAATAAAAGGAATGTTGCTGTGTTTCCAATGGACAAAATTAAATTAGTATTGCTGATAGACTGTTGGAAATAATCAAATTCCACCTACAAAATCTCAGGTTACAGTTTTTCAAATACTTTCCAGAAATTATATGTTACATAAGAATGAATTATTAATTCGCTTTACACTACCGCTATCAATTCCTCTGATGTTCCCGTAAAATTAAAAGAATGTCTTTTGGACGTTTCCGTTGACGTTCACTGAAAATAAAATCGGAAGACATGTCAATTTATGACTTCTAATGTTACGCACGCATGGAGTACACTGAACTTGTGACTGCCATTACACGCCTTCTTCCTTTCCCCTCTACTTTTTGTGTGAGCAGGGTTTCTCTGCATTGACAGCAATCAAATCGGAACAAAGAAATCGCTTGAATCCAGACTCACCACTGATATTCGCGTTAACGAAGGTTCAGCCACGAATACCTATAGGAGCTGCAATCAACCATCTCATTAACAGGTTAGAAACATATATAAATTTATATATTTCTGTGTCTATGTCATGTCTGCAACCTATTTACATACTTATTTATTTATTTTATACACCTCTCTTATAGCACAATCCTCCTTTTTCAACATTTAATAAATTGTAAGTCCTATAATCCACTTTAGATAGGTTATGTGTAATTTAAATTATGGAAAACTCTAGTGGTACAGGCTGGAATGGAAAAGTCATTTAGGAGAAAGGTTGAATACTACTGGTCTAATCGAACCCTGGAGTAAATATAACTCATCAAAATCTATTAAGGGAAGGCAAATTAAAACTGTAGTGTAATTCTGCAAAAATTCATGCTTTATACAGATTAATATACACACAAAGCTTGAACATGTTAGATGCAACCATTTTAGATAAAACATATTTTTCAGATGGTGACTTTCCTTTCTTATAAGATGCTCCAAGCTCATGAAATACAAATTTTTGGCACTTCTTGAGTTCAGTGTATTTTAGAAACTGTAACATATCCACTCTCTCTCTCCCTCTCCCTCTCTCTCACTCTGTTTCGCTCCTTGTGTCTGCGTCTAAATTATGTGGGAAATTAGTTTTTTCTTTACGTGTAATATTCTCGCGTTTCCCGGTATTTTCATATCTAGCGTTTTTTTTAATAAGAGACGATTAATCTTTAGGCACACCAGCTATATACATTAAGTGATTGCTCCTTATTTAGTGTTTAACTTATGTGATAATTGCCCGCCTCGGTAGCGCAGATGGTAGCGTGTCTGCCTCACGTTCAAGAGGTCCCAAGTTCGACTCTCGGTTAGGGTTAGTTACCTGGATAAGGTTTTTCCGGGGTTTTCCCTTACCCTGATAGACGAATGTCGGGTAACTCTAAGCTCCATGGACCCCGGACTCTTTTGAGCATCACTTCTCCCATTTCATTCCGATTGCTCATCCATAGTTTAATTTCAAAAATCGATTTGTGTTTAGGAAAGGAGCATTGTTTAAACTGCATTCATCACAAATATTCTGAATAAAAGAAACTTTACAGTACATTTCTTAAAACTGTAAAGTCATTAGAATTCTTATGGGGAATATGAAACTAAAGCATTAAAATTATTCCTTTTATTTTTCATAATGCCATTATTTTTCATTCGCGCTTCTTAAACAAAATACTCAAGTAGAAATGACTACATTAAAATTATTTGTTTACATATTTTGAAGTTCGTACTGTCAATTACTTTTTCGAAATATCGAAAAATTCTCTAATTTATTTTAGTGGAAATATAGAAATTGGAAATGTTAACAAATATTTAAAATATATGGAAGTTTTACACATAAGATAACGTATTTCCTAAGATTGTTTTCTTACTAATATGATTATAAACCTAGGCTTTGAGATACTGAGTTTAAGAGCACACATTAAGATTTACTAATAAGTGACAATCAAAAGTGAAAACTAGGGTATTGTTTTCGAGATGCATGCCCAGGCAAGTAAAAACATGCTAAGCTATTTGTTCTGCTAACCATGGCGTGTTTCTTTATTTGTTAAGCCATGTGTCTGTATAATTATTCATAGAAGTTAATGAGCAGCACCATACTGGAACTGCCAAGAGCCTGATAGAGTACTCTACACTTTGAATTTTCTGTAGACCAAGAAATAACAGTCGGCTGGTAAGTCCCGGGCCTTAACTGTGATTTCTAAGCAAATGGTACATCTGTTACAGCACTTCAATCGACACTGGTTTTCGTTCCAAAATTTAATTTTCTTTTATTCTTCGAAGGCTCTTCACTATTTCCAGTTTCTGTTGGCCCAGAGTTAGAGCTAGGTTATCTATTTCTAGTTTTATTAGTGTTAATCTTGCGTCCCTTTGCTATTGGTTTGTTCTTCTGTTTCTGTGCTTTTTCTTGCAACATCACTTATACAGAGTCGATGTTAATATTTCAGCAATATATATTGCTGCTCCCAAGCTCATTGATCGTTTTTTTTTTTACGTCCTCCAACGTTAAGTCATATCGGACTGTGAATGAAATGGGTGAAATGATGCTCAAATGAGTCCAGTGTCTATGGAGCTTAGAGTTACCTGACATTCGTCTATCAGAATAAGGGAAACCCCTGGAAAAAACCTTATCTAGGAAACTCACCCTGACCGAGATTCGAACTCGGGACCTCTTGAACGTGAGGCACTCATTGATCCTCCTATCACATTCTTTATTGCTTGTTTCATTATTTCTTCTAACCATTTCCTTTCATTTTGGCCTCCATATTGACAGGAATGCCTATAAACACAAATTAATCTACTGTCAGTGCAAGTTGGTATTTAGCCGGGTTTTCGTTTTTGAGTTACCTATGCTGTTCGCGCGTACATACAGATCTCAAAACGTGTATTCGCAGTTAAAACTCGGTATCGAATTTTTGGATGGAGTCCAATATCTTTTCTGCCTTATGTGTATGTAGTAGCTACATGGTAACGAAATTAAAAATGAAACGTATATCTTGAATATAAGCACATTCCGGATGACTTTTACAAAACTGATAACCGTAAGAGACAGACCAAATCTGACAACACAGAATCTGTAAATCTCGTTAAACCACACTATTTATCAATTTTTTTCTGTCTTTGGAAGTAACCATTTCGTTTTAATATATTATATATTAATATATAAGGTACGTCCAGAAAGTAAGTTCTATTTACTTGATAATAAAATTAAATTTAGTACAGATACAGAAAAATTATTTATTGCACAAAGTTCTACAACTCATAAACTACTTTTCCACCTAACTTCCAAAATTTTGCAGGCATTTGTCATAGCGAGGTGCAAGTTTTTGTATACCTTCTTCATAGAAGTTTGCCGCCTGTGTCTTCAACCAATTGGAAACATTTTCTTTCAGCTCTTCGTCATTGTTGAAGCGTTGACCGCCAAGGAAAGATTTGAGATGCAAAAACAGATGAAAGTCGCTAGGAGCGAGGTGAGGGCTGTACGGGGGGTGGTCAAACACATCCCAGCCAAATCCCTGTATGATGTTTTTCGTTGCATTTGCAGTCTGTGGTCGTACGTTGTTCTGAAGAAACACAACACCTTTAGACATCGCAAATTTGCCAATAAATTTCAATTGGTTTCACTTTCCTAGCATTCAGAAAACGAATCACAGATCTGTTTTCACAAGCCGCGGAATTTTCAATCAACACCGACATTTTAAACAAGCACAACAAAGCGTACGTGGCTGACAGTGATCTCACAATGGCGCACGTTTCTTCTCCTTGATACAGAGTGTCTACCGCGCATGTGGGGAACTGCGATCGCAGCGCTGCAGTGGAGATAAATTGAAACAGAACTTACTTTCTGGACTCCCCTTGTATATATAAATTGCAGGTCATATTATTATTATTATTATTATTATTATTATTATTATTATTATTATTATTATTATTATTATTATTATTATTATTATTATTATTATTATTATTATTATTATTATTATTATTATTATTATTACTACTACTACTACTACTATTCGTGCTCATGCAAGTAACATGGGAATTCAAAGCTATCAAATAGTGACACACTCTTTCAAAGTGTGACTCTTGCTTTACTTTGGGTATCCTACAACGAAATCTGTACCTAAATGCGAGTTTAAAATTTAATTAAATCAACCAGAAGTAAATAAAAGAACATATTTTTATTAGAGTATTTTTATAAGGGTGAGTAGAGTTAAGTCATGTGAGTGCAACTTATATAGTTTAAAATGGACCTAAAGACAAACAGTTTAGGCGTTGATTGAGAAGGGCCATGGGAAAGCAAAGAACTGTTTTAACACTATTAAATAAATGTTTTATCTACAACGTGATTACTATAAGCCGGAGATATATGCGCTCACATGCGATACAAGTTAATTTTACACAGAGTATGAATGACGTAAGGTGTACAGCACGCCCGTCAAATGTGCAAACGTTGTAAACAACGTAATGTAGTACGCTGCGAACTAGTGAAATATTGCCTTAAACGTGTATGCAGACGCAAGGTCAAGTTGTAATATAACGTGACTGTTTTGTTTCCTCTCGCAGTGAGGCGTATTTTTCTTTTTTTTTTTTTTTTTGTTTTTTTTTTTCCAATTTACGTCTTCCAACGTTAAGTCATATCGGACGATGAATGAAATGCGTGAAATGAGGGGTCCATGGAGCTTAGAGTTACCCGACATTCGTCCATCAGGATAAGGGAAAACCCCGGAAGAAACCTTAACCAGGTAACTCACCCTGACCGAGATTCGGGACCTCTTGAACGTGAGGCAGACACTCGCAGTGAGGTGATTGTCATGGTCAGGCTATACTAACCTGAGTTGTTTACATGCGCGAGCAATAACAGTACAGTCCATGTGCAGTGTACCTATGGAAAAAATGCAACTACCTTCGGCCTTTGGTAATAACAAAACATCCATATTAAGTTTATAAAATATGTTATAACATTTGTGTAAAACATCATTATGTTATGTAAAACATGACGGTAAAGTACATGATATTTGATGTCCACAGTGACAGGTGTTCTTTTTCCTTCCACAGTTCCATTTCTTTGTACGTATTTTTATTTATATGATTATCCCTGATAATTAATCCATGAAGCAGAACTGAACTTTGCTGGTGATGTATTCAACAATATATCGCACACAGACGAAATAGTAGAAATCTTCCTCCGTCATCTTAATAGTGAATCTTAGGTGTTTTGTAGACGTGTCTGTGCATTTGTCAGCATATCTTACTACGTTTTCGATGAAAAATATTAAACATAATTTTTTTTACTCACTATGTTTCCCACATAAACGCCTCATTGTACATGAAAACGTCAACACCGATGGAAGTACTTAGTCATGACCATAGCTCTCAGCTGTTTCCTACAAAGTAATGTTTTACTTTCAAACGACTTGACCTTGTATCGTTGTTAATTATCTGCAGTACATGCAGTCTAAGCAGACTCAAGAAGGTCGTCATATCAATCATAGCTTAAGCTTTAATATGGTCTGCAAACATGTTTTGTTATGTTCTTATTTACACAAAGAATGGTACTCGGAATCACAGCCAAGTTGTAACACCGTGTATTAATTGAAATTTTGTACTGCGTTCCTCAGACCTTTATTAACTTATTTTACCAAATTCCTATGTGATCTTAAATTTTCGAAGCGGTATACAGATGAAATAAACAATACCGAAAAGCCGTCATGTTAATATTTATAGTTTATTTTAAAATTACATATCCTTATATCAACAAGGAAATATCTAAGTCAACATCATAACATACCCTAAATTTTAGTACGAGGGTGGTCTGAAAAGTTTCCGACCTCAACATTAAGATGGCAGCACTCGTAAATAAAAGCTAGTGATTTTCATTGGTCTTCTATTGACAGTTATTCACCAGAGTTTCAGCTATTTTGGACGCTCAGTTGTTATGTAACAGTCGTTTGAATGAATTAATGTGAGTGTTTTTATGAAAATGAACAAAATCGAGTATCGAGCTGTCATTAAATATTTGGTTTTGAAAGGCAATACGCATACGGAAATCAAATATGAGTTAGATTCTGTGTTTGGAGACCCTGCAGCATAATTTACCACAGTGAAATTTTGGGCAGCTGAATTTAAACGTGGCCGTAAGAGCTTGGGAGACCATGAACGTTCGGGACGTCCAAAAGCTTCAACTACCGATGAAAACTTCGCCAAAGTTCACCAAATGGTGCTAGACGACCGCCGAATTAAAGTGAGAAAGATAGCAGAGGCTATGAACATGTCAAAAGAACGTGTTTGTCATACGTTAAATCAACACTTAGACATGAGAAAGCTGTCCGCGCGTTGGGTGCCGCGTTTGCTCACGTTAGACCAAAAACGTTTTCGAATGAACATTTCCAACGCTCTGCTGGCGCAGTTTACGCGCAATAAATCCGAGTTTTGAGGCCGATTAATTACTGTAGATAAAACTTGGATACACCATTATACACCCAAAACAAAAATACAATCCAAACAGTGGTCTGCAAAGGGAAAACCGGCTCCAAAAAGAAGCAAAAGCTGTTTTTTCGTGTGCGAAAGTGATGGTAAATGTTTTTTGGGATAGTCATGGAGCTATTTTAATTGATTATCTTCAAAAAGGAAAAACCATAGCAGGAGCATACTACGCATCATTACTTGACAAGCTGAAGGCAGAACTTGCGGAAAAATGGCCGCATTTGTAGAAAAAGAAAATCATGTTTCACCAAGACAACGCACCGTCTCACACCAGCGGTAGCAATGGCGAAAATCCACGAATTACGGTTTGAACTGCTAAACCATCCGCCTTACTCACCATATCTAGCCCCAACCGACTTCTTTTTGTTCCCTCATCTGAAAATTGCGCTCGGAGGACAATTTTCGTCAAATGAAGAGGCAATAACCTTCGTGAACAATTATTTTGCAGAGAAAAACGTCGAGTACTATTTGGACTGGTTACAGAGATGGAAGCATCGCTGGGAGAAGTGTGTAGAGTTACAAGGAGACTATGTTGAAGAAAAAATTCTGAAAAAAATGTCTCGTATCTTTATTAGTTCGGAAAATTTTCAGGCCACCCTCGTAATAATCACACAAGAAATAATAAATTTTAAAATAAACGTTTGATTCTTTTGTGCAAACGCGTTGTTTTATAAATAACCAGCCCTTTTTGTCAATTGTATAGAAATAGAAATTAAATGTAGTTTTCTGCAAACACCATAATTAACTTTCTGTAGTTTGTTCGAATTTCAATCTTCTCTGACCGTACAGTGGAAGGACTCATACCATAAATTTTGATTATTCTCTTGACCTGTTCAAGTTTCATTACAGAGCACTCGAATCATTTGTTTTGTGACTGCTGTTCCCAGCATGTTTAGATATTTAAAACGTCGTTAACTCCTTTGTTGTACCCCTTCTTGTTTAAAAGCAGTCCCGGAAACAGTTAAGGGCACTAGTCCGGTCCTTTACCTCAGCAAAGGCAATTTATTGTAGCTCCATACTCAGGTTCACTCTTACCCTATGTGTATATCTTCCCCATAATTGTTTGCGCTCGAAAGAGGTCTGTAACAGCAAAGCAAGTGTGGCTTTTGTCCGAGCCAACCTCTCAACAAGGCTGCCAACCTAGGGGAGAAAAAAATATTCATGGAGGTAGCTATGTGCAACTTTGTTCAAAGAGCATTAAGAGAGGAGCATTACAAAGTGCTATGCTTGGAATTAAGGCATAGGTCAGTTTATAACTGCATTAAATTGTCAGTGTCACGTGATTTACTTCATGAAGGGAAGATATTCTAATGTCTCTGATTGCCTAAAGTTCGACATGAATCGATAACTTCTAGGTTCATTGCTTCCATCTACTTGAAATTAAATTGTAAACATATGAAAATTCAAACCAAATAGCAAATAATATATCGGAAATATTTAATGCTATAAAATAATTTGGCATAAAGTGTGTGCTTTAATGAGTCCAAATGTATTTTGTGCACTGACATTTTGTGTATCTCTTGTTACACAAACGTCATTCACAATGAAGAGAACTTCAGAGGGTATTCTCGGAAAATTCGAGATTACATTTCAGTGGTCATTCAAACATCTTAAACTTGTTATTATAATCACAGTCGTTAAAACCATCTTGAGCAAATCAAAACTACCCAAAACTTATTTATGTAAAGGTAAAGGGTAGTGTGTTAATGTTGAAAATCTTTATGTCCTAAATGTAGAGGATTATAAATTTAAAAAAGTGTGCTATTTAAACTATTTTTACCTTCTCTGCTAGGGAAAGTATTGTATTCCACCTAAAACACAAAACAGAAATTTCACTGAAAATATAGTTTTGAGCTCTCCTGAATCCAGAAAAAGAAACTTTTTAAGAAAAGTCGCTCTTTCTCTCTATGTGCCAGTGAGAGTGAACACTACAATTAAAAGCCAAAAAGTGTACAATTTTATAAAAAGAAAAGATTCTCCCTCTCTGTGTTGTGTGTGTGTGTAAACGTCACAATTAAAAAACGAAAAGTCTATACGAAACTAGGTATTTAAGTTGAGCATCTTCCAAGGATACGACACGAAAATTTTCAAGGAAATCAAAAAAAGGGCTGTTAAAATTTTGATTAGATGCAATGTGTTTTTAGATATTTTCGTGGTAAAATGTACTGTCGCGGCAACAGGCACAAATAGATAACAGACGGCGGATAGTATTTCACGGTAATAAAGAGCTTGTATAAGCAGTTAACGATAGCGCACAAAGAGGCGGCAAAATCAGATAAACAGCGCTTAAGATAAGTGACTTGCCGGCACAGATAGAAGGTTCTAGTGATACTTTGATGGACAGAGAAAAGGTTGTTTGTTATTTGCTCGAGAAGTCTCTCGAATTATGAATGAGATATACAAGAGTTTATGACACGCCAGTGGACAGTTGTAAAACGAGAGTCAGCTGTGAAGTTGTTTAACAAGAGTGTTGTTGTAACGAGAGCTGAACGCTGTTTGTTATTGTCATTCGAACTTGGTAGATTATGGTGGTTATGTGACGTAATGTTGTTACGTGAGAATTGATCAGTGTATTTCTACGGAAATAAAGAACATTTAGAATTTCTGCTAATTGGAGTTTTAATTCTATGAACCCACAAAGTCACAGTATTCTGAATTTTCTCGAAATATCTTCTTAAGTCCTTTTCGTTCTAGATGACTTTTGCATAACCGTAAATATTTAAAGATATTCACTGTTACCTTTTCTTTTCTTATTTTTAATTTCCCAAAGCTTCATAAAGTATAATTATATTTTAAGAAAATTGATGAAATGTCCACAGAATTCAGGAGACTACTTTCAAAAACTTCGTAACTTCAGTGAATATTTCCTGCGTTGCCATCGTTACTTCCGCTAGGTGTCGTGTTATTTTTTTTTACGAAAGAAATTTAAAGACAGAATCGATTGGCGGCATTTCAAAATTCATTACAGCATTTCTATTTTTTAAAATAAATATTTCAAACCATTAAATCTATCTGACCGTTTAATTGCTTTGATAATGTAACTTCTTGATTTATTTCATGTTTAAATGGCCAAAAATGATTTGCCACGGCCGATTTATGAGTCTATTTATACTTACGTAATATTTCGAATATGTTCCTTCGTTCTGGTTTCTAACTTACGTTTGGTCCTTCCTAAGTAAACCTAGTCGCAATCTAAACAATTAAATTGACAAATGACAGATTTTTAGTATCGGGAATTTCATCTTTTTTTTTAGTGAAATGTAGCAAATGTTTAATATTATATTTATTTTGAGGAACCAAAGTTACACCAAATTCTTTAAATAAATTGAAAATGTTTGTTAACCCAAGGATAGTAATCATTTATTTTTAACATTATAATTATCTTTTAAGGGTAGAAATATCATTTACATTTGATGGAAATTAATCATTTCTCCATACTAGCCGTATATAGGCTAACGTCTTTGATAGATAAAGTACACATGAAAAGTTCAATGCCATGGCCGGGATTTAAACCACGGATCTCTTGTTTTCCGTCCAGTCGCTCTAACCCATTGAGCTACTATGGCTAACTTGCCGTCACGACATTAAATTCTCCATTAGACTCGTATATTTCCTCGGTAGACCACTAGGGGCTCTCGCATCCGAGATACACCGTTTGTGGCGACTTACTATCGTAAGTACTTGAGTCCCAGGGTTCATCATTTACTCTTAAGAGTTAATACTAGTTAAGAGTTAACTAACAAGACACTGGATATAACACAAATATAAAACCAGTGTTTCATTTGTGGTTATAACATTTAATAAATATCCTCATGATGGGAGAGATGCACACTCCCGAAAGGACGATTTCTAATCGTCTTTCCACCTGGCTTGCTTCCCGAGAACAACTTGAGCATCACTAGAACGATTTTTAAGAAAATCAAGCTTTAGAAAAACATTTCATATAAAGGGTAGTTTGGAGTGGGGGCTCTTCTTGAAAATCTTTAAATCACATCCTCGGAAGACTTGGACATAGATACCAAATTTTTTATATAACTAATCTTAAGTTTCTGAGTTAATATTGTTCACGTGCACGGCGATCTTTTTCTAAAATGCTTTTTTTTAAATTTAGGAATCTCAAAACATGTATTTCCAGTGAAAACTCAACATCAAAGTTTTGGATATATTGCAATACTTCCTCTACTTATTGTAAGGACATAGTTCGGAAAGTAATGTTTTACATGTGGATGAAAGAATAGTTATCTTTTATAGGGAGTTAAAGGGGCAAGGTAAATGATCACCATTTAATTGGAACCAAAACGCTATCCCTTTTTTGTAAAACTAAGAAATAATGGTTAATGGCAACCGAATGACGGTTATACGTCTTATATGTTCTGTTATGAAATACTTTTAGGCTTGTGCAATGATGTGATATATAAGCTGTCGCGAACGTTCCTAATCTCTGTATGTCAGTGATAGACGTTCGGTGATATCGACAATGAGGCCCCGCTGTGCAACCAATCAGTAAATCTGTTATCGGAAACGATCTCATCAAAAGACCATCTGACATCCGTATGTACCTGTCATGTAGCCTTGCAACTGAAAGGTTCAGCTTCGTAGCGGAAATAAAAACTTGTTTCCCTTGCTCGCAAAAAGCTTTTCCGCGTCCGGAACTTGGACTGCAAAATCACCAGCACGTGATTACATTTGCAAGGAATACAAAAATGTAGAGTTGATGGCCTTTCTCTGGCCTGGATCAGTGTAATTAAAATGTTGCCGAATAGAGCGGACCAGCACATGACGAAATTTGTGCTTTTAGAAAGTTGATGCTAATTGTTTTATTCATAAAGCCAATATGACCAGAACTTCTGTGGCACCATTTACATTCTTCAAAGACACATGTTCTTTTGCTAAATGGATGATAAGAAAAATGTTAAAAGAATGGAAAATAAAGGTAACAGAACATGAGAAACATGTGTTAGTTTTCTTTTTCTTTCTTTTTTCTTCTCTCTCTCTCTCTATCTCTCTCTCTCTCTCTCTCTCTCTTTTGTAATTTTACGTCCTCCAACGTTAAGTCATATCGGACGGTGAATGAAATGGGTGAAATGA
This sequence comes from Mantis religiosa, assembly GCA_030765055.1. Classification (NCBI taxonomy): domain Eukaryota; kingdom Metazoa; phylum Arthropoda; class Insecta; order Mantodea; family Mantidae; genus Mantis; species Mantis religiosa. The sequence continues at coordinate 231,729 of JAUKNK010000301.1, forward strand.
TGCTCAAATGTGTCCAGGGTCCATGGAGCTTAGAGCTACCCGACATTCGTCTTTCAGTATAAGGGAAAACCACGGAAAACCCTTATTCAGGTAACCCTCCCTGACCGGTGTTAGTTTTCGTCTTAGATGTAGAGGAAGCGGTGAATTCAACCCAAAAATTGAACATTGACTGTTCAGTGGAAATACACTGTTTGAAGTTTTCTATTTTTAAAACAAAATAGGCGTGTGTATTTTTTGTTTATCGGAGACGTAGAGTAAAATCAAAATACTTTATTACTGAATTCTGTGAGAGATGTTACAGATGAAACTTGACATGCACTGTTAATGAAAAGCCCACTAACAAAAATAAATTTAAGAACATATGCCAGTTGCTGTTTTATCTTATTCTTTAAGGCAAACCAATTACCACCTTCCAATGATTAAGTGCAAGAAACAGATAAAAACTTGTGGAATATTAAACCATTTATATATGCATTAACTTTATAAATATCTCGAGAACAAATGTTTATAACCGGTTTCCAAAACGTCGCACCAAGGGAGATCTCTTCTACTTCATTAATGTGGTTTCCTTGCTAGATTGATGGTCGATTAAGAGTTCTATGAAGTAACAAGATATATTTACAAATTATTATGAAATATTAGTTGCATTCTAAGTTTTGTAATTTAATTAAAACTGTTGTTTCACAAAATTCACTTTAACTTTACATATTAGCAACTTTACATACATACAATTATCTTGTTTCGTTACTGGTCCAACGTTCCATGGGCTGGTCTTTTAAATACAGAAATGAACTATTTAATTAATTTTATTTACCTTCATTTTATTCCCTATGAAAGTACAGCACTTCGATCTGGAAAGTTTTTAGGTAAATTTGCCCCCCTTTGGTGTTTATATCTGTAATTATTAAATTTCTCGTGATATTCATTGGATTAAGAATATTTGATGTTTACGAAAACGAGAATGACGTATCTGTCAATGTTGTATTTCTTAATCTCCTCTGACAAATTTCAAAGTTCTGGAAATATTTAATAACTTATTAAGTATATTTTAATGGGGAAACAAATATAAGAGTAAAGTTTAGGTAATTATGATAATGGCATTTTAAACCTTTGCATCTTTTCTTTTGGATGAGTAGAGCCAGACTGAGAACTTCAATGCCATAGCCGGGATTTGAACCACGGATCTCTCGCTCTCCGTGGGGTTGCTCTAAACCATTGAGCTACTATGGCCAACATGCCGACATGACATTAAATTCTCCAACTGACTCATATGTTTCCCGGTAGACCACTAGGGGTTCTCATATGCTATGAGACACGCACCTTTTGTGGCGACTTACTATGCTGTAAGTACTTAAGTCCCAAGCTTCATAGTAAAACCACTATGTTTCAGGCAAATTGATGGAAATAATCATTTCTTCCACACTAGCCTTGTGTAGGCTAGATTAGATTAGATTGATTTGCGTTCAGTAAGTTCACTTGTAGCCAGAAAAGGCTGTGAACATTGAACATGTCCAGAGGTATAAAGTTTAATAGCATATATTGTACAAAAGTTAACATAAGATGCATATTATAGTATACAGGCAATATGAACAACATTATGGAAAACAAAGTAGTGATAATTATATATGATACAAAATGAAACACTTTTTAAACCAGCTTTCACTTGGCTTATGCCAGTACGTCTCAACGTTTTTGCAATGGATACCATTTTTTTTTATTAAATACATATACATTAAAAATAAACTTTCAACTTGCATCAAATATTTATTAGTAATGATTTGTCATTGGGATAGATACTACTTATAGAGCTACAGAAGCATTATCAGGATTTGTCATTCAGATAATCTTGTACAGAATAAAAAGATTTTGAGCAAAGGTACTCTCTAACAGCATTTTTAAAAGCACCAAAATTATCAACTTTTTCTTTAAGAACATTAGGAAGTGCGCCAAATATTTTGATAGTTTCATAATGCACACCTTTCTGGAAGCAAGAAAGTTTAGCACTGGGATAATGGATATTATACTTTTGTCTAGTGTTTATTTTGTGAATTACATTATTTGTTGCAAATAAGGCACGATTGCATACAAAGAATTTTAGAATAGAGAATATATACATGCAAGGAAGCGTTAATATCTTCAATCTTGTAAAAAGATCTTTACAGGAGCATCTGTTGTGGGTGTTAGTAATGATTCTTATAACCCTCTTTTGCAAAAGAAATATTTTTTTACTTTCTACTGAGTTGCCCCAAAATAATATTCCATATTCCATAATAGAGTTAAAGTATGCATAATATACTAATTTAAGTGTGTCAATAGAACTCACATTAACCAGCTCTCGGATAGCATAACAGGCAGAGCTGAGTTTAGGTAAGATATAATTTATGTGAGCTTTCCAATCTAAACATCTGTCCACTTGAAGGCCCAGAAGTTTTATCCTGTCAATTTCTTCTAATAACATATAATTTATCTCGATTTCTATTTCAGTATGTGATGTACGACAGGTTATAAATGTTACCATTTTTGTTTTGCCTAGATTCACAGATAATTTGTTCGCTTTAAACCAGCATGACATGCAGTTCAAAACATAATTCATTTTAATTATTCACTCATTTAAATTTGTTCTGCTCACCAGGGTCACTAGTGTCATCAGCGAAAAGAACTGTACTTGCAATGTCCTTTATATAAAGTGAGAGGTCATATATATAGATCAGAAATAATAAAGGCCCTAACACGGAACCTTGGGGTACTCCATGAGTTACTACTTTCCAGTTCGGTTCAGATGAGTAGAGCCAGACTGAAAAATTCAATGCCATAGCCGGGATTTGAACTACGGATCTCCCGCTCTCCGTGCGGTTGCGCTAAACCACTGAAGTATGGTCAACATGCCGACATGACATTAAATCCTCCAACTGACTCGTACGTGTGGAAGAAATTATTTCCATCAGTTTACCTAAAACATACTGGTTTAACTATGAAGCCTGGGACTTAAGTACTTAAAGCATAGTAAATCGCCACAAAAGGTGCGTGTCCCATAGCATATGAGAACCCCTAGGGGTCTATCGGGAAACATATGAGTCAGTTGAAGAATTTAATGTCATGTCGGCATGTTGACCATAGTAGCTCAGTGGTTTAGAGCAACCGCACGGAGAGCGGGAGTTTCGTGGTTCAAATCCCGGCTATTAGATTGAATTTTTCAGTCTGGCTCTACTCATCCACACCTTAGCCTATACACGTAGTGTGGAAGAAATGATTGTTTGCATCTTTTCTCTTGTCCCGTAGGTATTTAATAACGTAGAAGTATACATTTTTCTTTACGAAAACACCTGATATTAATTTTTAATGAAATGGGTGTGGCACATATACCGTAACCTTCGTAAATGTTGGTTGACTAATTTCCAACCTTACTTGAACTTATTTCTCTCTCTCTCTCTCTCTCTCTCTCTCTCTCTCTCTCTCTCTCTCTCTCTCTCTCTCTCTCTCTCCTTATAAATTATTTAGAATACAATTTTAATGAATTCTATTACAAAACACTAGAACATAAATTTCGTGCACAACTTAAGTTTTTGACATACATATGCTTCACTGTCACACCTACAAAATTGAAGCACTCAGATTCAGGAGTTAAGTTAATGTTTTTTAAAAATCCTCTTAAACACACGATAAGCACTCTGAATACCAGTTCTGTAATAGTGCTAAAAGATTTGCGAATCAGACGATGTTAGGACGAACATATTATGACCCTGGCATGTTGAATGGGCATCAATTTCAGAAATAAACGTTGTTAAGTTAGCCTTTTGGAGTTAGATGTTAAGTTAAATGGTTGCCGCTTTAGCCGTTTGGTGGTTTAACTACACTGTGCCACCCAAGCTCTTTGACATCACCTGTTGATACATTTTAGATTAGACATTTAGACATTCCTTAAGTGCGCTTTCAGAAAGTTTATCTGTAATTCCCAATACCAGGGCACTCCTTCATGCCTAATGACAGAATTTTTGGCAATATTGAGAAGAAGAAACAATCAATGGATAAAGTCTTAGTCCCTTCCACATGGATGAAACTGATCAAAGATTCACTACAGAAGAAGCCCATTGATGTTGTCCATGTCAAACGCCCACTGACTGAAACAGTTCCCCTTGGTCATAAACATAAAGTCGCTTAATATATGTTCTATCAAAATAATATTAGGTTAGCATAGATATTCTACACTGATTATTGCATTGAAAGGAAATACATAGCTATTACAGAGAAACAGAAATATGAGGTCCCTCAAGGTTGAGAACACATAGTCGGTCGGCTTTCTTTTATGAAAGGTCTGCCTCTAGGAACAATGCCTTTCTTCATAACAGGTCCACTCCTAGGACAACAAGGCCTCCGAACCATGTGGAAGGTCGGTCTGATGCCCTGCTCTTTCTCTTTCATGCCAATACGTACGTGATCGGTACAATAGACTCTTAGATTATCCGAATTTCTGAAACTTTTGCAGCGTACATGCTTTGGAATTAAATAAGTGGATCCTGTGGGAAACTTCCTACCAACGTTCGGTCATGCGCACATACAAAATTCATACGATAGTTAAAACTCAAAATTGAAACCAACCAATTACAGTTTAGAACTTACACACGTTATTCACACAAAAAAAAAAAAAAAAATTCAAAATGTAACGATAGGGAAATCCAGGAGATAGTGGATCCGTGATTTTTATAGTTGAGATACTCTTTTTCGGTCGGGCGTAGTGGAACCACGTCGTACATACCAGTGCGGTAGGATTACACTGAACACGTAACACGTGTAAAGAACTCTGTCGTTACCGCCAAAAACAACACACGAGACTACAAACAGCGACTTTACAGGTGGCGAGTGAGGTATCTAATTACTGGAGCGAATAAATTGATCATGGAACAGTCGAGGTGTGTTCTTCGCTGATCATACCACATCCAGTCAGGACGTATCCCACACCCTGGAACAAAGAAGAGAGTCCATGCCGAGCGAACCCCTAGGAAAACCCCGACCTGTCCAGGAAACCTCCCCCACCCGTCATCTTCCCTATATTATGAGGTGTTGAGTACTGGGAGGACTCAAGCAGGTTCCTAACGGGCAAGGACCGCCTCATGACCGATAACGGTGAACCTGTTGGCACTCCAGTTGTGTAAGTTTTTGACTTCAAAGATGCCCTCGACCATGTCCTTGTAAGAGGTATTCCTGAATTCACTTTAATCCGGGGTGTGTATTTTCAAAGAGGATGTGTACCAGAAGCTCGTCACACAATGTCTTCCTCACTTTATCGTCCGCAGTCTCTTTTGAGGAGAGTAGTGAGGTTGTAGACCTTACACAAGGCATGTGATAATGCGAAAAATATACCAGATAGGCCTCGAAATATTAAGAAGGCAAAATATTATGATGTTCGTTCGCTGCTGGAACATGTCACTCTGCCAGAAGGTAAAATATTTTATGACACAATGACATATGGAAGAGATGTAGTAGAGATGGAGTGATGTTTTCATGACAATGTTGTACGTCAGTCCATGAAGTGCATACTGGATTAGTCCATAGTAGAAATGTGTTGGTGAAGATAAAGTACATGGCTACATATTATAATATTGTATAATGGAAAAACTCCAACATTAAGAATCAGAAGCTGTTAAGTCAAGTGACTTAACAACTTTACATCGATTTTAAATTAAAAGTTGTTAAGTCATTAGAATAAAATATCGTACACATGCTACATGGGATGTCAAACCGTGAGAAAAACTTCAACACAGTACCTTGTACCTCCAAACAGACCCATCACATAAAATTCTTTCATTTGTATTACTATTTTGATATTTAAAATTACTTTTGAAAGCTTTGAGCAGCTCTCCTGCACAATTTTGAAACAGTGACTTAGCAAATTCTGCTTCTGACCGCTTTAATTAGAAAATGTGTACTAACTCAGACGCTATAATGGTAAGCTCAGTAGGCATATGTAGCATTTGAATAATTTACCCTTGAAATAAAGTATGTAACACATGCAATATGATTATAAACAGGAAAATATTATGAATACTTTGTTTTGCTTTGTCTTCCGTTTGCCCAGATGCTAAATCGTGACAATTTGGTATATTGATTGGGATGTAAAATAAACATCATCGGCTTTTCCCTTATTACTCTCTCTGCCACGTTCATGGCAGGCAGAGAACATACTGCATTCCATCTAAAAGTTCGATGCCGAGACATCGCTGAAAATACCCCTACGTTTAGAGGTCTTCTGAATCCATAAAAGATAAAAAAGTAAAAAAGTGCTAGTCTGTGCACGCGCAAATCTATAAGCACAACTCAAAAACGAAAATTCTTATATACCAAAATTTGTGTAGGTATAACCTCAGCATCTTCCAGGGATGTGACAAGATTTTTAAGAAAATTACCCCACACTGACTATCCTTGATATGGAATATTTTTTAAAATGTTTGATATTATTAAAATGGCCTTCGTCATTTTGAATAAAATACCATATATTTTAAGATATTTCCATGACAAATAAAATGTGTATCTTAAATTTTTGGGAGTTTCCTCAGAAGTCCTCTGCATTCTAGATGACATCTCACTGCACATATTGTGTACATCTCCTTGAAACCATAGTTTATGGCAATTGCATTTTCTGGAGTGAACTGTTTGTGAGATATTTCCTGTTGTATTTTAATTATCCAATACTTATACCTTTCCCAAATATAAATAAATTATTCGTCTTCTATCTCTTGCTTATTCAAAGAGGCATCACATATTCAACAGTTCTTGATATATTTGACTCTTATTCGTAATATTCCCCTTGCACCTACAACAAAATTAGCAATAAAATAATTTCTGCAAATATTTATCTCAGCATAAACTAGAAAGAGGAGTGGGTAGAGAAAACATAGAATTCCATACAAAAATCCGATACGTTTTCAAGTCTCCAGTATTAAACTTTAACTTGAGTTCACAAATGCACATTCTCATTGGAATTGTAGGCAACTTTCTCTCTGTTATCGAGACACTAACGCACTATTTGCTTGTGCAAACAAACACTGTAGCTACGTATGTATTACAAGGGGCCATGACTGTGTAAGTTTGGTCGTCCCATTTCCTGTAGGGCGACCATCACAAGTAATTGCCGTGCTCTTGTAAATGAATCCTTAAGGAGCGCGTCCATTGTGTGCACTTGTTTACTCAACACTCGGCAGCCAGGGACAAACGTTCTTCTTTTCACCATATCTTTAAGAATGCAGCAGCTGTTTCAATTACAAATTCGAGTTCATGTATCAATTCAATAGGTATTCATGCCCTTCAGCTTTTCTACAAAGATGTCTTGATCACAAAAATAAGTTTTTGCGTGCAAAATTAAATGTTTTGGCAATGAGTTTTATAAATATTAAAAGCAGAAGCATTATTAACAGTGAAGTATTCTTCATATTTAAGTTTGATTTATGAGTCACTATGTTTACACTCAAACTTCACTTACTTGTTGTATAATTGAAACGTTTTCAAGATCATTCGATCTCATCCTCAGCTGTTTGGTGACTAGATGAACCTTCCTCTTCTTCCACTACTACGGAGCTCCGATCACTCTGCCATCTGGTGTTAGGGGCACTAAGTTTTAATACTTCATTTAATGCCGGGATTTCAAAATTTATAACTTTATCACGGTTTTTGTTTATGAATATTTTCCCCCAAATATCCAATTCTATGGGTGTACTTAAAGATTTTAACAGTTTAATGCTGTGGCCAATGTTGTGGTTTTCTGTCCAAAAATGGTGTGAAACTGCAGATTTTTCTGTTTGTTTCAACTTAATGTTCCTCTGGTGAGTGATCGGAGCTCCGTAGTAGTGGAAGAAGAGGAAGGTTCATCTAGTCACCAAACAGCTGAGGATGAGATCCAATGATCTCGAAAACGTTTCAATTATACAACAACAAGTAAGTGAAGTTTGAGTGTAAACATAGTGACTCATAAATCAAACTTAAAAATGAGTTTTATGTTATTCGATAGCGAATTATGTGCTAAGGTTGAAACTTGTTGGAACAGACGATACCTATGATGTTTCCAAATGGTGTCCAAAATACTAAATGAAATTCGTCAAGAGATAGAGCTGTTCCGCCAGAAGCTAAAATATCCTTTAAGCCAACAGCTTTCATGTATTTTGAGCTCTGTTCCACAAACCAACAAATTATAGCATCTCCTTACAAGGCACACTTTTCTTTTGCGACTCCCTCAACTCAAGTTCATCTCCTATTAACAGGACATATCACCACCACGGCTCTATAAATTATATACGTCGTCTACTGATATTTATCACTGAAGAATTTACATCTTTTTATGAATAAATACCCTCTTGGAGTGTGTGTGTAAAAGAAAAAGGTAATAATATTCGACTTTGTTGATATTTCCGGCATGTATGAAAAACATCATTTGAAAAAGGTATGAACTTTCTCTGTCAGTAAATATGCCTGTTCTCTATGTAAATACAGAGAAAATAGTAATAAACCACATGTGATGAAAGCAACTCAAGGCACATTTGCCTTTTATCATTCTTTTTCCTTTCAGAAAGGGCTTTATTTCAAAATGTAAAACTATTTTCAACTAGGAAGTGCACATGGGCTAAGATTAATATATTATTTATGATTTAGCTTCTTATCAACTTACTTTTGGTGATTTTATAAATTGTTCATATTATTACACAGCCAAGATAAAACGCTTTTATTGATTCCTGAAAAATGAAGATTTTGGAATAGGGTCCTTTCTGAAATGACTGTTCAATTGTACAAAGCACAGACAACCACGTCTCCTTTAAGTGCAGTATAAGAGAAGGCGGTACCTACAGTATGAAGTAAGTGTTTGTTCGGATGCAGGACCGGTGTGTAAACATCAAATTAATGGAAGCCACTTACAACAGTGTTTGCTTTTATCGCCAGTTAGATTCTGATGTAATTGGGCTTAGCTTTGGCATAAGGTATAGTCCATTTTATAATTAGACTTACATGTCAACAGTAAACTGAAATAGGCTCATATCTCTGATTTTCTCCATGTAGGGAAGATATTTACATGTCTCTAATTGACTCAAGTTGGATATGAATTGATTTCTACTGGATGGAACAGGGCTAGGAACGAAATCTACTCCGAGATATAAAGGATGCGGTCTTATCCTGCATTTTCTCCACGTGGAGTAAATCATAAATCACGTGATACCTACTGCTTTCGCTTTACTGTTTTGAAATCCTTCATCACGATATTTGTCTAATTATAAAGTGCACCTATACCTGAGTTCCACATCTGGGTAAATGTATTTTCTTGTTACAGCAAAATTATGCAAAGGCTTCTGAAAATAGTGAATAATTTGCTTATTTTGTATTGCTTTAATACAGTTAGCATAGTAACAAATACGCCAAAGAAACAAGCCTTGCACTATCCATAAACGCAGCAAACCTGGCAAACAGCACCTGCCTGCCGTGCTAGCGGTCCCGGGTTCGATTCCCGGCGGTGGGGGTGGGGATTTTTCTCCGACCAAGATAATTTCTCATCTTCCTCAGAGTCTGGAAGTATGAATGAGAGTGCGAATGTGTGCGTGATCAACTGATTAAAACCCAACGAATACGAGTTAACTCCTTCGATGTGTTCCAAAGGAGAACGGCCGCCGATATGACCATCGCAGTTAAAGCCAATGGAACGAACAATATTAACTCCATTTTCAAAATATATTTTAGTTTCTGATACATACACCATACGACGGCTTATAGCCATCAAGATGCAACGAATTTGATACTACTACTACTACTACTACTACTACTACTACTACTACTACTACTACTACTACTACTACTACTACTACTAATAATAATAATAATAATAATAATAATATTAATAATAACCATGTTTAAATGAACGAGTAACACAGTCATTTGATCACTAGGATTACGTAAAACAATAAATAAAGCGATTCTTTTGCTTCGTTTGAATTCAGAGGTTTGATGACGTCTTGGGCTGAGGCGTGAGAAAGATGCGGTTATTGTGTGTTTCAAATGGGAAGGTGTTTGTCCTTGAGCGCTACTAGGTGAGCAACCAATCGGAGTCCTGCGGTGTTGTCGTATTGCAATCCCTCTAAGTGGTGTGTGACGAGCGCCAAACTAATCAATCTGTATGAAATACCATTAGCGCTAAGACAAAAATTCTGATTTTGCCAAAACTGATCCATGTGGAAGGTAGAGAGTAATGTATCTAAGATAACCATGGAAACCCCATATTTTTAGCTCAAATAGTTTTCCTAATACAAATAAAGTAGATACTGTTATATTATAACAACGCATTGCGAATTAAGCACTGTAATGAATATCATTATTAGTTGGCATGTATGCGTGAATGTATATTTAAAAGTACTCAGAACTGAAACCTAGACATTTGACATGACGTGGTAAAGGAAATATGTACTTATTTTGAATAAGCCAAGGTGTTTGATAATTCGATGAGAGGAAACGATGCACTTCTTGCTAGTCTGGCGGAACGTGTCTGCTCACATTATATCTTTGTTTATGAATGGTTCGTAATCTCTATTTACTCTAGAGTTCAAAGCAGCACTGTTCAGCTACTCTTCCATGAAAAAGTGTATCACATGGATCAATGAGACGCGATATACCTTCTGCCTTACTACTGCTAGAACAATCCAATAGACTTAATGTGGGCTCAAATTATGTTGCAAACAGAAATAATAATTTTAAACTGACTGACGTTGAACGACTTATTCACAAAGAAATTGAGAAGGAATACAGCAAGACTGGGAAAACTGTGTGAGACATCAGATAAACTAGAAGATGACTTTTGGGAAGAAATAGCACGTGACGAGATTTTGGAACCTATCATCATAAATTTGCAGTACTCAGATGTTGAAGACAATGACAATGACTAATTATCTCTTAACGTAAGTAACATTCACAGCTATGCGGATACACCGCTGGTATTTTTGTTGGATTAGAAAAATAGTAATTCATAAACTATAATTAATTTTAAACTAACATTTAAACCATTTGCGTAATATACGAATATTCATGTTGTAATTGTGATTTCAATTACTGCATTATTATAAAACTTTGGAAAATTCAGATTGCGTTCCCTTACATCTAGCGCCACGAACTATCGCAAGTGTGAGAGAGAGGGAAATATTAAAAGAGTGGGGATAACGAGGTGGCAACGGTGAAGGCTCTAACGCATCTGATTCGCTACAGGTGAAAACTCTTCCCATTTGAAATACATTTGGGCTTATGAGGCAGTGATTCGTAAGCGTATTTTTCTCTGCACTCTGCTGACAAAATATCAAATGTCTCTTTACTCGTATGTTCGCAAAACCAAAGCTAGTCAGCTATGAAATAAACACAGATACACTTGCAGTCTCTAATAAGAACCTTCAAATCTCATAGAGTGCAATAAAACAGTTGGGTTAAGGAAATGTCGATAATGTTGTATCCATACAAAAGGCTAAAGCTATGACGCACTAGTCTCCTTCATATTCTTTTTAGCTTCAGCTTATGGCGCAGATGTAGCCCTTTAAATTTTAGATTTATTCTACAAAGCGTATTGTGAGTTAATAACTGTAATGAATGGCTCCAGTAATAGTGATAACAAACATAACAATAATAACATAAATAATAGAACAATGACAATAATAGAAAGCGTATAGGCCATAACGTTAGACAATAGCATCGTAAACAGAAGGTAAACACTTGATGTGCTGCAAATACCTGACTTTCCCTTCTCTTGTAAAACTATTCTTACAAATACTTATTGCTCAGTTTACTTCATGTCAATTGAAGTGTCATGTCATCTATTGCTAATTTTTTGTAGCTACAAGGTCAATATGGGAATGCAGAAGGCCTTAATCGGTAGTCAACTCTTTAAAGAGCTGGTTGCTGTGTGATGTCTTCGAAAATTTTGTTGCCTTTGCATAGATAATACTTACGGCTTCCCATTTCAGAAAAGTATAATTATTTGAAAACTCAGACAAATGATAAGAATACGCATCTCCGAAATTGTTCACTTCACGTAAAAAATGTATCAGATAAAAATTGTGTGTTTTAACGAGATCTAATTGTGTAGTAAGAATTTTTCTCTCTCTTGCGGTTTTAGATTTATGCAAAAGTCATCCAAAAGTAGAAGAGTTCTGAGGACATTCTTAGAAAATTCAAGATACACATTTAATTTGGCATTTGATACCGAAATTAAGGGGTGCAATGTATAAAGAATCGTAATGGGTTTCAAAGGAGTCTTGTATGTTTGTTACAACACGAACTGGTGCAGTTGGTTGAGTCATGTAACATAGGACACGGGAAAAACAGAATTCTAAGGGATAGCACTTGACTGTGTTGAATGGGACATTCTTCGGACCCTTCATAATGACATGACAAAATAGTCACAAAGGGAATCTTTGGTTGAATAATGGGCTTCCAGAAAGTGAAAGCTACACTCCCACGCGCAGCTGTGAGGACAATTCAGGGCTTATTCAGATTAGGGCAGTTATCTGGTTCTGTCTTGGTCGAGGGCAGACCAGAAGTGGTGAGAGAAGATATTTGTCGGTTCATATGTCCGTGAAGAACGAATTAAGTTTATCGAGTAATAAGCATTCCACCTTCAGTCTCTCTGAACAGTGATATATTGGTAATCCTTGGTCGGCAACTTCAAGTTCGATGTTCTGATAAAAAGAAGCAGTCATTAAACCAGTTTGAAACGGGCATTCCAGTGTCATTAAAACTATCCTTATCATACATATCCACGCATAACCGGAGATAAACCTCATTGCTTTACCTGAGCTAAACACCATTTGCTTCAAACCGTCGCCCCAAGTGGAACTCTTTGCTCGCCAATATATTTGCTTCACATTGAAATACCTTAAGCATATTATATTTTGAATAACATTATAATTAAAACTATATTTTAAATAAAAGTTTGAGAAAATCGCCAATTTCAAAATTTTTCCATGTCAAGGGTAATCGATGCTCGAGTGAGCCCAGGTTCCATAGAGCTTAGAGTTACCCTACATTTATCCTTCAGAATAAAAGGAAAGCTTTGGAAAAAATCTTATCCAGGTAAATTCATCTTGACTAAGTTTCAACTCAGCACCTTTTGAAGGTGAGACAGACACGCTAGCCCCACACCACAGGTACGGGTTTGTGGGATTACCTGTTTCTTGCTTTGATTAATGTCTTTGTGTAGTTCCATAAATTGCCCGGAATTTATATATTTTACAATGTTCTTTTTACGTTATAGCTGGTATCGTATACTAGGTATTTTAAATTTGATACTTGTTCTAGAGTTTTCAAGAGCATGTTTAGATCACCCTTGATTTTTTACTTTAAATATCATTATTTTTGTTTTGTTATTTATTTACACAATTTGTTTAACTCGTGCAAGGAAGTTTTTAATCAACTTCGGTTTTCATTTTGAATTGTGATCCAGTTATTTAAAATGTCATCTATATATGAAACAAAGTAGGCGATAAGCTGCATCTTTGTCTTAAATCTATGACTCTGTGATAAGGTTGGTTTGTAGGATGAGCTTTTGTATCTGCGGCCCTGACGGGGCGCCTCCGCGGGAAGGAGGGGTGAGGTGAAAGAACATTAAGGTTGCCCTAACCTAAGGAGAGACGAATCAGAGGATAGGGGACGTAACAGCTACAAATTGAAACGTTCAACCGCCCCCTCCCTTCTCAGATTTACACTCCTCCTGGGGTCCCGGGACTCAGAGACCCTCCCCAAACCGCAGGATCAAGATTTGCAGAGGAAATTCCCTGCCATGGAGTCTAAAACTCCCACCGAGACTTAGGACCTTGAAATGGTAACCACAAAGAAACGTAAAGAGAAATGAAAAGTCGGGTGAAATTAAAGAATTAAGTTATGGTTCCCAGCGTGTGGATAGCGGCCATAAACCAGATAAACCCCCGAAAAGTAATCCATGGATCAGGAATTTTGGCCACGGGAATATATATATATATATATATATATATATATATATATATATATATATATATATATATATATCTATCTGGTATGTCGATAATTTAAATTTGTTGAGTCAAATACTTAGATAAATACCTGCAACTCATTGCTTATCTTATGATACTCTTCTTATTGTATAGTTTCCTCGATTTTTCGGAATTAAAATACAAGGGGCGTCCAGAAAGTATAGTTCTGTTTCAATTTATCTCCGCTGCAGCGCTGCAATCGCAGTTCCGCACATGCGCGGTAGACGCTCTGTATCAAGGAGAAGAAACGTGCGCCATTGTGAGATCGCTGTCAGCCACGTACGCTTTCTTGTGCTTGTTTACAATGTCGGTGTTGATTGAAAATCCCGGCGCTTGTGAAATCAGATCTGTGGTTCGTTTTCTGAATGCTAGGAAAGTGAAACCGATTGAAGTTTATCGGCAAATTTGCGATGTTTACGGACAAAATGCGATCAGTGATACAATATTGAGAAGATGGGTCCGACAGTTCATTAAAGAACGTAGTGAAGTGCGCGGTGAAGAACGAGGTGGGCGTCCATCTTTTGTTACAGAAGAACTGGTTCACGCGATTGATGACAAGATCCAGGAAAACCGCAAGTTTACAATTAGTGCTCTCGCTATGGAATTTCCCCAAATCTCACGATCATTAGTTCATAAAATTGTTATCGAAAAACTGAAATTTCGTAAACTTTGCTCACGTTGGGTGCCAAAGATTCTTACTGAGCAAATCAAAACAAAACGGATGGGTAGTGCACTTCAGTTTTTGACTTTACAGGGATTTGGCTGGGACGTGTTTGACCACCTCCCGTACAGCCATGACCTCGCTCCTAGCGACTTTCATCTGTTTTTGCATCTCAAATCTTTCCTTGGTGGTCAACAATTCAACAATGACGAAGAGCTGAAAGAAAATGTTTCCAACTGGTTGAAGACACAGGCGGCAAACTTCTATGAAGAAGGGAAACAAAAATTTGTGCCTCGCAATGACAAATGCCTGCAAAATTTGTGCAGTTATGTGGAAAAGTAGTTTAAGAGTTGCAGAATTGTGTGCAATAGATAATTTTTCTGTATCTGTACACAATGTAATTTTACTACCAAACAGAACTTACTTTCTGGACATACCTTGTATATTCCGCATCCTGCGCTTCCTCTCTAATGTTAATGGAAATTACACTCAAAAGTTCAAAGCCATCATCTCCCATATTGACGTTAATTACTGCAGCTCGTGTCAGTTGTTTGTGACACTCATGAAAATTAAGCGCATGCACTGAAACATTCCTAGTGCCACAATCCTACAATTGCACCCCAGTCACATAAATAACTAATTTATGAAATACGTTTGATTGCAACGCATCATTTTTTTTTTTTTAATGTTTGCTTGTTTTTGTGAAACATACTTGCTCACCTTGTTATGTAGTGTCTTCATTTGAGCATTAGTGTGCGTGTTTTCTGCTAGCAGCTGCTGGAGGGAAACTTGGTACAAATCTCTTTTTCTTGCGTGGGCATCGTAAAAAGACAACATCTGCGCTTATAAAGAGAATGGAGAGCAATATAACAAGTTGATGATGTAGGAGGTACTCGAGAGTGCAACAGGTGGTTTGTTTCCCGATGGGGACAGTGGCAGTAAACGTCGTCAGTTTGAATCTGAAATGCACATGCATAATGTAAGCTGTCGCGTTACCCTGAGAATTAAACAGTCTGGTATGATTCAATTTACATACACAGCACTGCTCCATAGTGGTAGTGGTGCGGGGTTCGAGGTGAAGTGGTTTTAAGTTATGTAACTAGAACGGTCCCGTTAAAAATATATTGGAGGGGGTGAAAGAGCGAGACAGAGATATTTAAAGAAACGTTCTTAGGCCACCCATGGGTTTCCCTCCACCATGGTCAGTCCAAGAGCGTTCTGTTAAAGTATCTTTCTCTCTCTCTCTTTCACCTCCTCCAGTATGTTGATAACAGGATCATTCCAGTTTGAATAGATTATAATACATTGTGCATTTTATTCCTGTATTCGTAAAAGGATTGGAGGTTACACCTGAACGCCCTTACTCTATATTACTTCCATTCCGTTATTTCAGTGTTAGGTAATAGAAATATTCAGAAATATAAGTTGTTTAAGTTCTAACTTTCTTTATTATCAAATGGGTATTTTCTTTTTATTTTTATGTTTACCTTTATGCAATGTTTGATTTGTTTCTTCTTAAAGGAATGCAGCACCCAAATTGGCAAAAAATATGGGAAAAAATATTTTGGTTTTTGTTTTTGAGATAATAAAATACTTTTAACTTTATAGTATCATACTCCAACTAAATTTATGAGTTTCAAGCATTTAAATATTCTCACATGACAATTTAAATACCCGTGCGCACCTGCATGCCGGCCCTTGGGTTAACAGAATTCTGTCATATGAGTTCGATTGAATGTACTAAATTAATACATTTGAAATTAGCGGGCAAAGTTTCTGGTGGAATTTTGTATGTTAGTATGATGGTTATTTCTTACAATATGGGGCACCTTGGAAACAAAACACTGACTGCAAACACTGAAAGCAAACGGTAATGCTTATTATTTTGCTTTTGTGAGAGATTCTAACGGTCGTGATTTTCTTGTGTTTCTCGTTAAACTACATACTGTTTATATATAGCTGATGAGTTTCAGTCCGCTATTTGACATTTATAAAGGTTTTTTATAGATCAAAACGTGCATATAACTGTTATATAGGTTATAGGTAAAACACTCTTTGAAACAACTGACGTTTTGTTGACTGTGTACATAGGGTCATGAATAGCCCAAGCGATACATGGGAAGCAACAGCTAAACATAACACAACAATCGGAACATATTTGAGACCTGATGTCTCAAAACTAAGAAAACTAATGGCTGTGTAGCAAAGGCTGGCATCAGATGAAATCCTAAGGAGATGTACATTGGGTAAAACACAAAATGCAAAAGAAGGTTTACACAACATGATATGGCATAATTGCCCAAAAGAAATATTTGTTTCAAAGAAGAGACTTCAGGTTGCTGTGACATCAACCATCAGTGAATTCAATTTTGCTTCTTCTGCCTCACACAAGCTGCAGTCAGACATAATGGACACTGAGATTTCACCAACATCTCTAAAAATTAGCCAAGGGAAGGACCAATTACACATACTTCATTCAGCAATTTTTGCAAAAGTAACTTCTAAAACATCCAGAAGGAGACTGAAATTGAAGAACACTTCACCAGAAGAGAGAAGGAAGAGGCAGGAGAGTCCAACTTACCTATCTGGAGGGTTTCAGTCTGCTTCATGGCATGTAGCTGAGAAGGAAAATGTTTTGGATTTTAAAATTTTATTTACTCAGTTATAGTTTTTTCAACATTTTTTGTCATTCAAAATGTTGTACACGATGCAGTTTTGATTCAGTCCCTCTAAAATTTTCAACACATGTTCTTAGAAAGCAAACAAAGGTTTCTATCCTATGAATTTCTAATATTCATTATATTTTTAAAGTTATTGATATAAAAAGTCAGAGATTTAATAATTTTTGGCTTTTTTTGTTTGCTCCATACCTAATTTTTTCCCCTCTGGAACTAAAAGCAGTATAAGAAATTCATATGATAGATCTTTTCTTCATAACTATCTGAATATTTTTAGAAATAGAAAAATTAAAATTTTGAAAATTTTCATCACGTGGAGCGGTTTGAATTTTGCCCAAATTTTGAACTTTACAAATTAATTACTCAAAAACTGTTGAAGATATAAAATCCAAATTTTGAATTCTGTGTCCACTATGCATCAGAACTAAGTGGTAAAAGTTTCAGTAAGATTGGTTGAAAATTGCTGGCTTTAGGGTTTGCGGTGCTGCATCCCTTTAACATTGACCTAAAATAAACAAATATTTTGTTTGTTGGAGACGCTGCAAATTACTAGGATCATAGCGGCGCCACCAATGTGCCGGAATTTTGTCTTTCAGGTATTCTTTTACATACTAGTAGTACTACTGGCAGGAGGCTGTCTGCCCGCCTCGGTAGCGTAGATGGTAGCGTTTCTGTCTCACGTTCAAAAGGTCTCTAGTTCGAATCTCAATCAGGGTGAGTTACCTGTATAATTTTTTTTCCGGGATTTTCCCTTATCTTAAAAGACGAATGTCGGGTAACGCTAGCCTCTATGGACCCTGGGCTCCTTTGAGTATAATTTCACCCATCTCATACAACGTCGATATGACTTAACGTTGGAGGACGTAAAAATATGGAGCTGTCACTTGGCAACCATCGGTCTAGGCCGGGTTTGAACCTGTGACATTGAGATCAGTAGGACTGCATCTAACCAACTGAATCATCCAGACCAACCCCTTTTGCCTGCAGAGATCGGATATCTCAGCGTAAATAGAATTTTCGGAGTAATATAGACGTTCACCTGAAAAAGTAAATATTACATTGAATTATATAGATCTTAGTGTATTTGTTATGAATATTTTTGCAATAGTTACAATTGGTTGCTCCCCGGATGAATTTAGTACGTATAAGTGTGTATTTTATAAACGCAAAATTGGGCCTCAAATATGAACTACAGATACACGTTATCAAGTCCATCACCAAGAATTCCTATCATTAATTGGAATATAAATCTCGTAGAAACTCACATATATAATTTGCACGGCAAGTCTTCACTATGCATAGAACTTATTTAGAATCCTTTTCAGGTATTTTGGTGATCATTCTTATGACATAAACAGGGCTTATTTAGTTCTAGTAATTTTCTTCCAGGGTGTAAGTTGTAATAAGAGTATAAAATTATTATACTCCGTTGCATTCATTTATTTATTGAAACAATAAAGCAAATAACTCTACGCATTTTTGGGTTGCCATCAGGGGCAGGATAAAACAGCCAAAGTTTAAAGAATTCTTTCCAGCAATAACATTAATAAAATTGAAGAACGGATCTAAAGGATAACAATGTAATTTCAAAATTTTACCTTGACGTATTGGGATTGTAGTGTGTGAATATCCGTCTTCAGTTTGTTGACTTCAGATCGGTGCAAAAAGCTTTCACCTTGTATTAATGTGTATTACTCAATAATACAGTAAACTCTCGATTATTCAGGGTAATGGGGAGTGGTGGAGGAAGTGTACAAAAATTCGAAAAAGAATAATCAGGAAACCTGTTGTATTTAATTCTCCCTGTAATCCTAGAGCTTCGTGAAACAATTAGCCGTCTACATTCCGCTGGTTTTTGGCTAAAAAATTGCAAGGAAGCAACATCTATTTCATAGGATGTGGATTTCTCCATACTTTTTTACGCAGATGATCTAGAATTACAATGACAGTTCCTGACAAAATCTACATTTTATGCTAACTTTTTGTCCCGAAAGTCTGCTTCATAGCATTCAGCATTTAGTTTTGCGGCAGTTTCCACCTACTCAAATCTTTTAATGATTTTGTTTCTCGTTTCTCGCCATCTCTTCTACAAACTTCTTTTAACTCACTTCGCTGGCACTTAGTTGCTGATGAACACGACAAAATGTCATCCTCCGTGGTCTAGAGAGTAACCTGCTAGCCTCTAGCTCCTGAGTTTTCTGGTTCAAATCCGGAGGAGAGCGATGGACTTTTTTTCTTAACATTGCTGCGACAGATATATGTCAAGCCTGATAAAGAGCAAAATTAAAAGGTCTTTCACGCCCAATATGGAATGGAACTGAGAACTACTAGGTACGTCCAGAAAGTAAGTTCTGTTTGGTAATAAAATTAAATTGTGCACAAAATTCTGCAACTCTTAAACTACTATTCCACATAACTTCCAAAATTTTGCAGGCATTTGTCATAGCGAGGCACAAGTTTTTGTATACCTTCTTCATAGAAGTTTTCCGCCTGTGTCTTCAACCAGTTGGAAACAATTTCTTTCAGCTCTTCGTCATTGTTGAAGCGTTGATTGCCAAGGAAAGATTTGAGATGCAAAAACAGATGAAAGTCGCTAGGAGCGAGGTCAGGGCTGTACGGGAGGTGGTCAAACACCTCTCAGCCAAATCCCTGTAGGATGTTTTTCGTCGCATTTGCAGTGTGTGGTCGTGCGTTGTCGTGAAGAAACACAACACCTTTTGACATCGCAAATTTGCCGATAAATTTCAATCGGTTTCACTTTCCTAGCATTCATAAAACGAATCACAGATGTGATTTCACAAGCGGCAGGATTTTCAATCATCGCTGACAGCGATCTCACAATGGCGCACGTTTCTTCTCCTTGACACAGAGCGTCTACCGCGCATTTGCGGAACTGCGATCACAGCGCTGCAGCGGAGATAAATTGAAACAGAACTTACGTTCTGGACGCCCCTTGTACATTAGTTAAAGATTGTTCAAAAATAAAAGCTCAGTTTAAATTTCTTACACGACAAAACTGAGGTTGTTTTCAATTTTCAAGAATGAAATGGAAACTGTATTTTGCTGCCAAGCGGCGGGTCGTTGTTTACTATCTCTTAGAGCTTCATCTATCAGCGACTCAAACGCAAAAAGCTTACTTCTCAAGTGGACCAAAAATAATGTACATTTATTTGTTCTGTTCTGTGATATATTGAACGGAGGAGCATACCTCGCCTACTGTAAACCAGGGGGGGCTACCACCCCTAGGAGGAGGGGATGAGGTGAAGAAAGACCACAGCCTGATAGGTGGAGCCACAGAAACGTGCAGAAGCACTAACACTTGAATAAATTGTGATTCGACGCACTAGCGAAGCTGCTCACCAGCACCAAGGCAGAGGACAATGAAGCGGACCTAACAGTCTAGACAATTACACCAGGGAAGCGGTTTACAGAACGCACGCATCTGCGCCATTCTGTCGCATCCCTGGAGGCTGAATACAAACCTGGAGAGTAACAAGAGGGTGAAATTGGATTAGAGAATCGACTCCGTGAAAACCCAAGTCAGAGTAGTCGGTCGACGGTGAATGAAACCCTGTCTTCCCGAATGCGAGTCACATACGTTACCACGGCGTCATCTCGATCGGTTTTTGTTCTGGAAAAGCATGCCCGAATAACCTGCACACAAATAACCGGTAACTCACTAGGTATACGTCTTGATTATTCGCTATGTCTGTAATATATTATGTTAAAATCTTAGCGCATCTGTTTAAAATGCATGCGACTAAAATACATACACAATTATATTTCCCTTCTGTTCCAATGGAACATAGAGGCCGTGTTGTATTCCATAAAAAGTTTCCACATCATGGCAAATGCACGTTTTAAGCTCACGGAATTAAAAATAGGAACAGTTCTTTTCTGTATACATGTTCTGTTCTGTATGTTCTTTTCTTTTTTCTGTATGTATGTGTGATAGAGTGAGCAACAGCAGAACTAAAAAGGAAAAATGGGTTTAAGACTAAATTAGGTATTTAATATCTTGCAGGGATTGTCCACAGGGTTTTCATTGATATTCTAATCTAAACTACCCTTTATATGGAGTGGATTTCATTATTTTTATTTTCTCAAAACTGGATCGAAGGATTTTTTTTATTAAGATACAGTACCACAAAGATTAACATCTTGCTGATTAACTTTTGTTGCAAACCAAGCCATGAACTTGGAAGTGCCATACCCATACCGATGGTTTTCAAGTTTGCTTAAAAGCGACAGCCTCACGTCAGTAGATTCGCTGGCGTGTAAAACATTCCTGCGGGATGAAAATTTCGCACATCGGGTCGCTGATATGGTCTTGGTAATTAAAAATGGCATCAACAAATAAATAGTATTACTATAATACTTACATGTTGTAAGTCGCCATTAAGGTAGTTGTCTCATATGTTTATGAGAACTCCTAAGTGGTTTACCGGGAAAATACGAGTCAGTTGGAGAATTTAATGTCATATCGGCATGTTGGCCATAGTAGCTCAATGGTAGAGCGGCTGTACGGAAACCAGAAGATCCGTGGTTCAAATCACGGCTATGGCATTGAATTTTTCAATCTGACTCTACGTTTCCACAATTTAGCCTACACACGGCCAGTGTGAAAGAACAATTAATTTCCATTAATTGACCTAATAGTGGTTAACTATAAAGCCCGGGACTTAAAGTACTTAAAAGTTGTAAGTCGCCATTAAGGTAGTTGTCTCATGTGTTTATGAGAACTCCTAAGTGGTTTACCGGTAAAATACGAGTCAGTTGGAGAATTTAATGTCATATCGGCACGTTGACCATAGTAGCTCAATGGTAGAGCGGCTGGATGGAAACCAGATGATCCGTGGTTCAAATCCCGGCTATGGCATTGAATTTTTCATTCTGACTCTACGTTTCCACAATTTAGCCTACACACGGCCAGTGTGAAAGAACAATTAATTTCCAATAACTGACCTAATAGTGGTTAACCATAAAAAGCCCGGGCCTTAAAGTACTTACATGTTGTAAGTCGCCATTAAGGTAGTTGTCTCATGTCTTTATGAGAACTCCTAAGTGGTTTACCGAGAAAAATACGAGTCAGTTGGAGAATTTAATGTCATATCGGCACGTTGGCCATAGTAGCTCAAATGGTTTACAGCGGCTGGACGGAAACCAGAAGATCCGTGGTTCAAATCCCGGCTATGGCATTGAATTTTTCAATCTGACTCTACGTTACTACAATTTAGCCTACACACGGCCAGTGTGAAAGAACAATTAATTTCCAATAATTGACCTAATAGTGGTTAACTATAAAGCCCGGGCCTTAAAGTACTTACATGTTGTAAGTCGCCATTAAGGTAGTTGTCTCATGTGTTTATGAGAACTCCTAAGTGGTTTACCGGGAAAATACGAGTCAGTTGGAGAATTTAATGTCATATCGGCACGTTGGCCATAGTAGCTCAATGGTTAGAGCGGCTGGACGGAAACCAGAAGATCCGTGGTTCAAATCCCGCCTATGGCATTGAATTTTTCAGTCTGACTCTACGTTTCCATAAATAGTATTTGTTTATAC
The DNA here is from genome assembly GCA_030765055.1 of Mantis religiosa. NCBI lineage: Eukaryota > Metazoa > Arthropoda > Insecta > Mantodea > Mantidae > Mantis > Mantis religiosa. The sequence goes on from JAUKNK010000301.1 coordinate 254,643, forward strand.
GAAATGTATAGCGTCCCTTTTAACTCCTATGTTATATTGGGATGTGACTTGAAAAATATCTGATAATACTTGCTGACCTGGGCTAATTATAATGGGACATGGGAATATGCAACTCCAAAATGAGGAGTATCTAAGATATTGTATTTATGATATATTAATTATGTTATATATATATATATATATATATATATATATATATATATGAAGTTGTATATGCTAGATATTGTAATAAGAAATAGGAAATAAACTATTACGTGCTGAACTGTAGCTTTGTTTAGGTTAATTTTCGCGAATTTTATTATTAAAATCTAATTCATTTCCACTGTTATACTTCCAGACTCTGTAATGGAAAGGGAACGACTTTAGTTTAAAAAATAGCCCCCGCCCCAGCGGGAATCGAACCGGGACCTTCTGTTTGAGAAGTCAAAACGCTGAACACTACCACAGAGGCAAATGAAACGTTTACTAACACGTTTTGGTAGATTTAATTTCTGGATTGTTGGAAGACGTGAAGCATTCATTTTGTGAGAACTTTATTTGACAATAATGCGGAGTAGCAATTGACCGTGGAACCACCGGAGGCGATTTCTTCATCACTTTTACTGTTACTTTCTAAAGAAAGAGATGGTCCGTGAAGATGAGCTTTCTCACTGACTCACGAGTGTAACAATCGATTGCTGCCGTGCATGAAACCAATGCCATGCACCTGATTATTATCAGATGGCCGTGGCATACTTCGGCAACAAATGAACGTCCTCTCATTACTTTCTACTCTACATATCAGGAACACGATGGCAGTTAAAACTTGAATATTTTATTTTCACTGTGTTTCGTTTTCATTATATTACCTGGCCCTACCAGGTGGTGCATCGAACGCTGGGCTAGAGTTACATGCTTATCGTGTTCGTGATTCAGGCAGCGTAGTTCTGTAGTTTTCATTATACTGCCTGGCCATATCAGTTGGTGCATCGAACCTGGATTATGGTTGAGCACATGTTTTTACGTTTTGTTCAGTAGCGTAAACTGACACAGGCTGGGAATTTACTTAGGCTTTAAACGTATTTCAGTAATGGAAATAACTGAAATTCAGGTTAAATTAGATTGTATATTATGCAAAAAAGAAACTCACACAACTGAGGACATTTTGTGCTCCTGTGAGGCTTTAGTTTACAGGAGATATATTGCTTTTGGAAAGTGTTTTTAAAGCAGGAGCTTTCTAAACTTCATCTGTTATGAGAATGTAGTTCTTGGTAAAGGCATTATGTGTTGACTTACGGGAACAAAGAGATCCCTGGTTTATTGTACGCGGATGATTTAACGGTAGGAGCAATTTCCGTAATAGGCCTACAAAAATCAATTGAGGCAATCCATAGGTTTTGCGATGACTGGGGACTAAGAATAAACAGCAAAAAAAATAATGGTATTTAAAAGAGGATCGATACTTAGAATAGGAGAGGAATGGTACATAGGAGACCAAAAGGTAGAAGTGGTAAACTAGTATGACTATTTAGGTGTAAGGATGTGTAGCAGTGGAGGATGGGCTGCACAAGCAAGAATAGTAATAACTAATAGCAGGGCGGCAATGTCAGGGGTAAGAATATGTAAACATAAACTGGAGATGTCAAGGCCGCGCCGTGGCTCAGTGGTTAGACCGCTTGGCTCTCACCAAGGCGGCCCCAGGCGACCGCAAAGTGAGATTTGTGATGGACAACACGGCGCTGGGGCGGGTTTTCTCCGGGATCTCCGGTTTCCCCGCCATATCATTCCACCGGCGCTCCATCTTCATTTCATGTATCATCAGTGTCATCGCCTGTGGTGCCGTATGTAGTAAAAGCGGGCGTTAAACACTACACATTTCATTTGGAGATGTCAGATGGTTAGAAAGAATGTATGAAGCGGTCGTTGAAGCCAGAACAATGTATGCAGTGGAGGTATGGGGCACCTCAGAGATATGAACACAATTAGACCAGATGTATGGATTGTTTTGCGAACTACTAGGGCTGGCAAAATTGGCACCAAGAGAGGTGGCATTACTAGCGTTAGTACAAAAAGGAGGGGAATAATAATAGAATATTGAAATTCTGGTATAAGTGTATTAAAGGGCAGAAAGGGGAATTATTGAATCTGTGTATGAAGCAACAGAAAAGCATTTAAAATACAAATAGTTGGTGGTCGGAATTGGAAAGAATGATATTAAGGGCACTGGGAGGTCGATAGATTTAAAAAAATCCATTTTTTGTTTTTAATGTTAAAAATCATATAATTCTTCAGCTTTAAAATGATATGTGTAACATAGGTTGTCAGCTGGTATTAAAGTCCTTTAATTCGTCAATTTAAACATGGCGGCGTAATGATACGCCCACTTCCTGAGAATGGTGCTTAATCTCTGATCGTGATTTCCCAAAACCTTGATTTTTCAAACTTTAGATGCATGTTTTTCAAAAACTATAAACGATATTGACTCAAAATTTGTAGTGGTTATTTGTCAATATTCCTTGAATACATTTGGCTAACATTTATATTTGTGTGATTTATAAAAGTGATGAAAACAAATATTCAGTCCTTGAAAATATTATCTTTTTTTCTTAAAACTAATTAATTTTTCATGTGCATAGTATAAACTATATGTGGTTTTCATTTAGCCGATATTATAAAACTGTATCTTAGGTTATTTAGTATAAAACTTGATGCATGTAGCTTTAAATTCCTACAAGTAAAGTGCACCTGAAATATAGGGTGCAATATTTTTTCAGGACACACGGTGTGATTTATGCCCCTTTTGCATGGACCTATGTGAACGTAATTTAAATATTATACAGTAGTTATATTCTCACATCCTTACTCAGTAATCAAACCGAATTTCAATTTCTGATAATGTTTAGTTTTCTATATATTGAAATTTTAATATTGGTAAAAATTAGTCTTGTCTGGGTAAAAATAACCTCCCAGTGCCCTTAAAGATAGGTATGGGAGATCTATGGAGAGCAGAGGAGACAAATTATAGCGGTTTTTGGAAGGAAGTGAGAACTAGACTACAAGACATAGATAGGCAAGAGATATGGGAAAGTATAGAAGAAAAGAAATCTTTGAAATTGTATAAGCAATTAAAGACAGAATGGGGTAGGAAAAATATATAGATCAATGTGGCAAAACTGGAAGAGAAGACATAGCATGGATGAGAGTAGGAATATGTGAATTTTGTGGAGATGAAGAAAGCACTGTTCATTACCTACTAGAATGTAAGGAGCTAACAAATTACAGGAGAAAAATATGGATAAGAAGTGGGACAGTGTAAGTAAAGAGATATTGGCAGTACACATGCTAATGGAGATGGGAGAAAAGAAAAATAGATGTATAGGAGATTTCTTATACAGGATAAGAGAAAAGTGGATTAGGATAAAAGAAGAAAAGGTCAAGAAGAAATGACACCAAGCTGCTCAGGAAAACCAAAGGCTTATAGCCAGTGGACCTGAGTCAGCGAGTAAATCTTAGGATCAGCTATTTCATGTATTTGTACAGGAGATATAATACAGCATATTCTATGTTAAATTTTATTGTACTGAATTTGTAATGGATACTGTACAAATAAATATGAAATATAATATCATATCATTGGGATGCAGCTAGTACAATAACCCCAAGGCTCCGGAGCAATGGCGAAAATCTGCACCGAACAAGACAAGACAAACACATTTCCGGGAAATTCCAGGCTACAAATTTTTTGTGTGTTCCATTAATAACCCCGCCTGTAACACCAATGGTCATATCGGCGGCCGTTCTCCTTTGGAACATATAGAAGGTGTTAACTGGCATTCGTTGGGTTTTAATCATTAGATCACGCACACATTTGCACTCTCATTCATACTTCCATACTCTGGGGAAAATAAGGAATTATCTTAGTTTGAGAAAAATCCCCACCCCCATTCAGGAATCGAACTCGGGACCCGTCGCACAGCAGGCAGGTGCTCTACCGACTAATATCAGATAGAGGTTAACTACACATTCTGTAGTGTATCTGCTATTTAGTAGACATTTTAAGAAACAATGATAAAAATTGTGTTGTACATTCACATTTCTCTACCGTCTATCGTTTATTTTTATGCAGCTTCTTTTATTCTATTTTAATAATAATTATTGCAATAAACGTTTGCAGAAATAATTTCATCATCCAGTTTGTTATACATACAAGGGGAATTGTAAACAAAATAGACAATTTATTTAAGTCAATTGATGTAAATTATTCATTTCTTCACACTAGCCGTATCCAGGCTAAGGTATTGGATTGATAGAGTCGATATGAAAAATTCAATGCCATGGCCAGGATTTGAACCACTGATCTACTGGTTTCCGTCCAGTCGCTGTTACCCATTGAGCTACCATGGCCAATTTGCCAATTTGATTAATTTCCATCAATTAACTTAAATAAATAAGAGTTTAATGGTGAAGCCTGGGATTTAAGTACTTGCAATAGTAAGTTGCCACAAACGGTGTATCTCGAATGCACGAGCCCCTAGTGGTTTACCGGGGAAATATATGAGTCATTTGAAGAATTTAATGTCATGACGGCAAATTGGCTAAGCTAGCTCAATGGATAAGAGCGACTGGATGGAGATCCGTGGTTCAAATCCCGACCGTGGCATTGAATTTTTCATGTCGACTCTATCAATCCAGAGTAGTCAATGTTTGAAAGCGAGTAAGCTATATGTTGGTCTGAAGTTTGATATTATTTCTGAGAGAAGCAACTCGCTCGCTCGCTCGCTCGCTCGTGCTGGCTGGCTGTATACAGCCAGAAGGTTTTTGCTGCGTGCCCATCCGTTAAGGGTTTCACCGCAGGGAAGATTTAGAATTGAAGTTTGTAGGGTGAAGGTGGTGTAGGTCTTTTGGTTGGGAGTTAATTTACAGGTTACAGAAGTACCCTCGGGTTGAAGGGGAGGATGCAGTTCTTTGCACCCAAATCTTTATTTTTGTTTAATTTTTAGTTGGGGAAAAATTTAGATGCCAAACAGCTTAGATGAACTATGAGGAGCTCAGCTTTTGCTGCTGATAGGATTAGCTCCTGGGTTATCTAGGGTGCTCGCATGCCATACGGGGGACCCGGTGCAGTCTAGATCGGCGTCTAGTGGGGTCATGATCTCCCAATGATGAGAAGCAACTAAATAGTGGGAGCTCTTTAAGACAAAGTATTGAACAATTCGAACCAATAATAACGGATACACCTAAATGATTGCCGCAACAAAGAAGATAATTTTAAATAAATCGAGTGTTTTAAAGGAATCTCTTACTATCTATCCGTAATAACAAACTATAAGCTCTTTTCGAATGTAGATGAATTTGTTCATTTCATAAACTTTTTTCAAGAAATCTATGTACACAGTATCAAGTTTGATACTCATCAGACTTTTTTTTTTTTTTTTTTTTTTTTTGAGGGGAGGTTATATTGTTTACACGCGCACATGGACGTATTTGTTTTTATTCAGGGGTCTCAAAACACGTTAGCGTTGTTTTGGATGTAATACAATACTTTCTCTGCATAATAAGTACATGGTATATGAAGTACAAGTATTTGAAATGCACTTATAAATTACGTATGCTCCAATTAATTCTTAGAAGCCATTCACGTAGCAAGACTGTTTGGAAGGAAAGTTCTACTTTTCTAAAATACCGTATTGTTGTGGGGTATAATTATATCAATAAATATTTGTTTAACATTTGCTAACGGGCTATATTAGTGCACCTTCAATTAATTTTTTATTTAATGAATATCAACAACATATCTGAAGTGATGACGTTACAGTACATGTTCATTTGTTTATACTTATATTTGCAATTCCATTAGTGTAAATAAGTATCGGACGTGTCAGCAGTTCTTTTAACTTTAAATCTAAAGGAATTCTAATTCAAAAATGTCATAAACCAGTTCAGAAGGTCCATTATCTTGAAGCAGTTAAATAATTCACGACGTGTAAATACAGTTCTTTAAATCTTATATTCTGCTGTTTTTGAATCATTTTACGAAACAAATGTAACAGCGTTTTTATCTAAAACAAGTACCTACCCTTAATTTTGTATAGCTTTAAACCATATGCAAACATTTTCGATACATTTACCTCAAACTCTCGCCTATAGAAGTTTCACTTTGTACGTGTGCTGTGTTATCTCAAAATCACAATTTTAAGAAGCTGAACTACTCTTAAATGTTTTACCAATTTGGACCAAACTTGACATGGGTTGACAAATTTTGTTTCAATTCTTGTGTGTAGAAATTTAATATTTTGGCATAAAATGGTTCGCTTAAGGCTTTTTATTAAAAATAACCTAAATGTATTACCATTTCAACCAAATTTGGTGTCAACAAATTTTAATTAAAACTAGCTGCAATGCAGTTAAGGACAATGTGGAGCTATAAGGAGGGGAGGAAATATATCAAGTTAATCTTCACTTAGGCAACCGGGCGTGATCAGCAACTTGGTTAAGCATGTAAGTTATAAACTGAGCTGCAACAGGCACCTTTTTATTGGATAATTTGTCTGCGCAATACCTAGAAAACTATTTTCACTTCGAACACACTCGACATCAAACGTCTGGGCCCGCCTTGGAAGCGTGGTGGTAGCTTGTCTGCCTCACGCCCAGGAGGTCCCAAGTTCGAATCTCGGTCAGGGTGAGTTACCTGGATAAGGTTTTTTCGGGGTTTCCCTTATCCTGAAAGAAATGTCGGGTAACTCTAAGCTCTGTGGACCCCGGGCTCATTTCAGCGTTATTTCACTCATTCCATTCATCGTCCGATATGACTTAACGTTGGAGGACGTAAATTAAAAAAAAATAATCAAACGTCTGTCTTCATGTTGTCCTAGAGAACCGTGAGTAAATCCGTTAACATTCAGTATACCTCGGGTACATCCATTTAACTGTGTGATGTGAAAGTAAAGGAGGGAAACACCTCTCTCACTGTGACACAGCATGAATCTACTGTGGGCTACCACCCCACAGGAGTGAGGGATGAGGTGAAGGGAGACTACTGGCCGGCAGATATAATATATAATTAAACTGACATCGCCAACAAGGTGTAATAAACAGGAACCACCTTTTATCACGTGATTTACTATACGTTGGTAAGGTATTATGATGTCTCTGATTGGCTAAAACTGCATATGATTAGATTCCTACTGGATGGAAGCGGGGTAGCAACCGCATTATTCATTGGCTGGAGTAGAGTTTGTTACTACGCCACTTCTGTCCAGTAGGAATCGATTCACATCGAAGTTGGTCAATCCGAGGTATCAGAATATGTTGCCCACTTGGAGTATATCACGTGATAGGAGCTGATTTCGCTTCATTATTGTGAAAACCTTTATCATCAATCTAAGTATAAAATATATTTGCTATGCATTTTACATGGCCTTAATTTTTTCTTGAACTTTTGTACATCGAAAATGCTTCACACGATGCAGTTTGCAACCAATCTTCTTCAGAATTTCAGAAGAGTCATAGGGAATGCAGCTTAAAATGGCTGTGGTTTTGTCTACACTTCTAAATTGCTGAAGATATATAATTAATTCACCCACTCAAAATAAGCTGTTGTAAAAAATATATATATTTAAAGTTACATTCTTTATTCTGAAACAACCAGAAGAGCGAATAAAATTGTATATGTCATTTTTGTATATTAGTATATAAGTTATTTAGTTTTAGTTTTCGAAAGTTACGAAGGTTTTTGTATCGTGTGGGCAGCTAATTAATATAATAAACGCAAACATTTTCATTCTCAAAAATATTAAAGATATCTACAAGGAATTAAAAAAAAACGCCTATCATTATGTTCTAATGAAACATTTAGAAAAACTGCAAGATTTAGAACTTTCATCCATGGAAACACGATGCTGTTTCCAGCAACATCTTCGAGCTAGCCAAATGTATAAGTATTATGCATACTTTTAGGAAGTTTCATCGCGTTATCACGGGGCGTAGTCCCATAGACTGCAGCGCACATAGCAGAATCAAAAGGCGACAGAGGCAAGACGTTATTGATCTAAGTTTGAAGAACAGATATCGAATTTCAGTTGAATTAACGGCATCTTCTTCATTTGGCGTTGGCGTTGTTTTTGTTGCTTTTACGTAGCAAAAACGCAGGAGTATTCTTCCCGTTATACAGGCGCGCTAATTACCTGACCTGCTACCGCGTCACGGTGCAGAATCAACGTAATTACCACGTGTGAACTTGGCTTCTCCACAAATGTACACAGAGCAGTGGCGGCTGGTGAGTATCATTGTTTTGGGAGTCACTGATAAGGACATACCAATGCTACTGAGCAGCTCTAATCCTAGTTTCACGTAAGCTTGCCCCGTATCTCTTAACGGTCACGTGACCTTATCACCTCTCATTGGCTGTTGTTGTGGTGCAGACTGTTGTGCGGTAAAAATTAGTTCGATATTTAACATGGTAATATATCTTTTATTTGTTGGAACAGAATTGTCAAATTTATATTTTCGTAACTGTTTCAATGCAATATATTACGCAACAGAGTTGATTTATCTGAAATGCATGTTAATTCTTAAACGAAGTAAAGAGGAGGTTCCTGTACTCTCAAGCACATGACACGATAGCACGTGATTTAGCGGTAGTGATGACATATTTGTTTATATCGCTTTTATCACTGACCTTGTTTTGAACTGGATTAGTCATATATCGCCATTCGACCGTGTGCTATGCCGAATGCGAGAGCTAAATTATTCTATTGATCGTTTATTGCGCGTGTACTTATTATATGTATAATGACAGAGTCTACCGCCAGTTTTTCGCTGAAGCATCGCAAGGGAAAACCTTTAGAAAGCGGCGAAAAAAGAACTGTGTTGCATGTATTTAATGCACTCAGAGAAGAATCCGTCTTTGTCAGTGAGAGAAGTCGAACAGCTGTGTTCTGAACTTAGAGGTGTGTTAGATGCGTAGGAACATCGCGACGTGAAATTGAGACAACAGGAAAACATACCACTCCAGGGGCGATATTGCTGTGTGGCAAAGACGTTATTTAAGGACAATCAAATTGTCCAAATCGCAAAATATACTACCTTTACGAGACCTGGGTGAATGAAAGACACACAAGTATGGCGTGACACAACTTTTAAGACTGAAAGACAAGCATTTTTGCAAGGTATGTGTGCTGGTTTAAAAAAATCCCAGTGGAAAAGGCCGAAGGCCTTTCATTATAAACTTGTTCCAGTTTCATTGTTCATTCATTCAGTTTCAACTTGCTCAGTTTTATTATAAACTTCACTATTGTTGCATGCCTTCATATTCTTATTTCTATTTTCCTGACAATTATTATGACGTTTACTGCAGGTTTAAATGTGACGGCAAGGCACCGCCTATGGCTTATGACGTGAAAACATTAGCCAATTAGGGTGAGGGGGAAGTTAGTTGCACGCGGAGTGATGCATGTCAGCGGGGCAAGGTTATATGAAACAGAGATTAGGTATTACTTTATTTTATTTTTATCCTTCTCGTATGGAGAACTTACAACGCCCCAGGACTTACAAGTGGAGGACTTTGGGTAGGTCTTAGAAACTGATAAAGATTTCAACAATGCAGCCAAAGCTAGGTTAAATGTGTCTACTTATCCTCCGGGAGGAAGGGAGAGGGAGAAGGTACATAATATCTGATGACAGCAGGCGGGGTCTCAAAGTTTACAGATGAAATCCTTGTCATAATGGACACATTCTGACAGAAAGTTACATGAAACGAAAACTGTTTCCTCTTCCGTCCACCCTCCCTGATATTGCAACCCTAAAACCTGTAACAGTAGTTTTGAGTTATAAAAATATATGTAATTGTGTGATTGGCCGAAGTAATAATTTACATGACGTAATATGACGTAATTTTGTGACGTGATATTAAATCAGCCAATCACAAAATTAAGAGAGGAGTAACGATAGTTACGAAAAATCAATAATCTTGGTATATAGAGAGATGTTTTGTAATGGTGAGTGTGATGAATAGTGGTGCAAGACCTAGAACATTTAAATAATAGTTTGAATCTGTTTAAATACAACAAAGTAAGAATTTATCGATATGTTGGAAGTGACTGGGAAAGGAAGTTCAAGTAAAATGTAATCTAAATAATACAATTAAATAGTTACAAAATTTGACTTCTCCGAAACTTTATTCCGAACCACGCCTTAAAACCAAGAATCTCATGACTCTTAGTTAACCAAGTACAATCATCAAGAAGCAAATCAAAATACAACGAATTTGTTATTTCTGGCTTCTCGACGTGGATCTTCGAAAAGTCAACGTGCATCCCATCTCAAATATAAAAATCCCGCACCAAATTGCGCCCGAATGTGTGGATTAAGATGGAGAGAAAATAACGACGAATAGTAACAAATTCCTGTCCCAAACCTAAAATGAAAAACTGTAAAATTAGTGGTGGAAGGTATATCAACTAACCCAGCATTCGCTTAACGAACAGATAAACTCAATGGAAACCGAACACAGGACCTCCATGGTATCTGTACTATAGAGGTAGGCAGAACCCAGCACAACACAATGCAACCGTCACAGAAGCAAGACACTGTTGTGAGTGAAGGGGACAGTTAGAGCTGTAGAACACGGTTGAGAGTAGTTAGTTAACTGTTATATTTGTCCCTTAGTTATATAACACCGTGAGAAACAACATTATGATATATTTAACCTTCTTATACCTCTTTGGTGTAATGTCTCTAATGGCCAAAAATAATTGGGACAATGGGAGTCATCTGAGGGAGGAGAACTTGCTATCTACTACGAATGTTCATTTGAGAAAATTATTGTTCACACACCGTGTTCAAGTAAATATCATTAGTATCACAGCAAAAGACCTTAGGAGTGCACATTTAGTTTTGCACAACTTCTTGATTATATCACACCTAAACAAATGTTTACACTTCTTTCTGAGAATTAAGTCTGAACATTCCCAGTTCCAATTTTACAAGTGTAACATTGATATAAAATGGATCTACAAACTCTCTTCCCATTCTGCACGAATTTTCCGTTTTTCGGAAAACGATGGTTCAGTAGATAATGCCATCATGAAATTCGCCATTTATCTGTTTATTTCCAGCTACCCTCTGGCATCTAACAACATGACCCAGCTTGTGTATGCTGTCAGTATGTTCGCCAAAAAATAAATAATTAAAACTTAAAAATAAATTTAAAAAAATTCGTAATGTTTACAGCAAAAAATAACATACAAAGGTTTTGGCAAGTGGCGTATAACTTTATACAGTACAATGTTCATATATAAGCACATTAGGATTATCAAACTTCAGATACTGAGTTTATATTATAAATTAAAAACTATAATAAATAGGGCTGTATGACGTTAATATGTGATTTGGTGTGATTTTGAAAATTGTCACTTCACTCATTGTTGGCTGTCACTTAATGACCTAGTTCAGTTTCACTTGAGACTTCGTTTAGCTTACTCTCTCACTACCCTGAAGTGACTTAGTTCCAGTGCTCACTGTAACTTCACCTTGATTTTACTTTAACTTCACTTTCTTTACGTTGACGTAGCGATGGAATATAATACGCCCGACATAGCCTCTCATTCTGGACGGCTCACTCAGTGAGTGTTCTGGGGAGTACAGCATAAGAATTTTACTTTTCTTTATTTTGCGTCCTCCAACGTTAAGTCATATCGGACAATGAACGGAATGTGTGAAATGATGTTCAAATGAGTCCGGGACCCGTAGAGCTGAGAGTTACCCGACATTTATCTTTCAGGTTAAGGGGAAAACCCGGGATAAACCTTATCCAGGTAACTCACCCTGATCGAGTTTCGAACTCGGGACCTCTTGAACGTGAGGCAGACACGCTGCCATCTACGCTACCGAGGCGGGCTTTCCAATCTTGTGCAGTAATAACACTCACTAAGTGTAACCGCAATCCTCACCAGGTCTTTGGAGAAAAACGCTTGTCATTGCACCAGAAACCTACATGATAACTCCTTCATTCACTCACTCCGCGAGACTCATTCAATTTGAATGAGAGCCCGCTTGTACGCACGGAACTTTCCAGGATGTCCAAGAAGCCAAAACCTCTAGAAGGTTGTAGTTACCTGGTGATAGCTGTCATCGTGTTTACACTGGCAGCTAATCTGTTTACGGTCCCGACTGCCGGACGCTGACTTCCCAATAACCTTGACCATAGCCGCTACGTCACAATAAACTTCAATATTTGTTGTGTTCACCCACATTTTGAACCCCTTCCCCCCAAATGTTCCTTATGGAACAACATGCGCCACGATTTTCCTCCTTGGGACGAGTGTGTCACTTCAGCATTTATAAAGAGAAAAATAAGTGTTTGAGTTAAAGTAACGTCCAAATATTTTACACTTGTGTCTCTATATTCATTTAGGACGAAGTATATTTTTTTCATACTTTGCAGCTAAATTCGTTGGTTTAATTTATTTTTAATGGTTTATTGAAAATGTTTCCCTGCCCACTGTCGTATATATTTAAATCTCATCCTCAGATTGGTCCTCGAAATCTTTGGGACTACTTCATGCTGATCTAGACATACGTATGCTGAAGTAGTTTCATTACAATTTCGTTGTAGGGCCAAGTGGAATATAGGGGACTCAACTTGAGAAGCCCAGTACACTTCCGCCATGGTTTCCTAAATATCCAGAGAAGCATTGTGTTTTGAATACTTCCTCTTGCTCATCTTGTGCCAATGTTCTCTCCCTTTAGGCTTCCGAACTATTGACGTCTGAATAACGTCTATTAGCCAGCCAAGTAACGCTGCATTAATCGATTGGTCTATAGGTAATTAACAGACATAGGAGTTCTTAAGCAGTTGACTTATACTTATCTATCATCACACTATTACCAAGAATGAAAACAACAGAGGACACAAGACACTAACAGGCTGAGTGCTTTCTGTAAACTGCGAAACCTGCGAGGTTCTTCTAATTTTACACATACTGTTGGAGATTTCTGTCTGCCTCTTCTGAAGTCCGATGGACAAATGTTTTCAACCCGAATAATAGCTACACTGTTATCGACATCAAAAAATTAATAAAACAAATGGCGAGTAGGTGTGACGTTGTGACAATTTTTTAATTAAAAGCTACAGTTATCGTGCGGGTAAAAAAATGTAAATAAATATTTAGGCGGAATTAAGTGTCAAACACTTTTTGGAATAAAAGCTACAGCTATGATCTGGGTCCAAAAGGTAAAGTAATAAATATCGAGGAGAGGCGAAAAGTGACAAGCCTTTTGGAATAAAAGCTGCATAATGAGATGGGTCCAAAAGGTAAATAAATAAATATTAAGGAGTGGTGAAATGTAATAAACATTTTGGAATAAAAACTATAGGTATAGTCCGGTCAAAAAGGTAAAGAAATAAACGTTCAAGAGAGGTAACATATGACAAGTTTTTGGAGTAAATGCTCTAGCTATTATCTTGGAGTGCGGTGAGATATTTTGCAAATAAGTCTACTAATAGTATAGTAGAAAGAACATTATTTGTTAAAGGAAAATGCCAAATTTTAGTTGACAAAGTTTCAAGAGTTTCCTTTATACAGCGTCATACTCTTACTAATTTGAAACAGTATTTACTAATATGAAATCTTACATTCCTAGTTAAAGAGCGGCTGTGTTAAACCAAGTTTACAATAAAACTGTGTGCTTGACTTGGAAACGTCATTAAATGTTACAGGGTTGCATCTGTCCCCTGTCAAGTTGTAACGGCGCAGCTCCTCCACCCAAACACTCCTCACGTGATGGATGCTAATGGACTTAACAACTTCATCCACAAGAGCTGGGTGTTTCATATCCCAAGGCGAATTTTACATCAAGTCAGACAGGGGAATTCTAGGGTCCTTCTTGGCATTACTACGGCCCCGCTAATGAAAATTATGTACTGTTGCGTGTGTCATCAGTTCCTGCAAAACTTGTTGCAAATGTTCTCTATTTATTTCTTGCAGAGAGTATTTATCTCATAGAATGTAATTTAAAATCACTGAGTAACAAATTATAAAAAAGAGGTTTGATGTACAGTACACACACGAGCTTCTTTGAGCACTACAAGTTCTCCTTTATCGCTTATATTTACCTACTTTACGTTAAAATGATAAATGTTTTTATAGAACTGACTTGAAATTAAGGGGGTTCGGAATGGCCAAAAATAAAATTGTTATATTTTATACTTTTGTCTCACATTAATCTACATTTTTTGTACAATTAAAATGAAAATACATATAGTATAATGATTTAGAAACCACTTTAATTACATCTGCTCTATTCTGTTGCTTCTGTCAAAAGTCGATAAAATGTGTAGCTTTTGATAGCTCTAACATTTTTTCTGTATAAGCAATCGAAATGGGATTTTTTGGTGATGGATGGGACACCTTTTATTATCAATATACGCTGTGGGATAATCTGTTTTCATTTCTCCTTGATGCTTATTTTTACATGCTTCTCCTATGATTTTAGTGAATATACGTATTGAATATGCTTTTGTAGGATATACGAGGTAGTCCAGAAAGTAAGCTCTGTTTGGTAATAAAATTGAATTGTGTACAGATACAGAAACATTATTTATTGCACAAAATTCTACAACTCTTAAACTACTTTTCCACATAACTGCCGAAATTTTGCAGGCATTTGTCATAGCGAGGCACAAGTTTTTGTATACCTTTTTCACAGAAGTGTGTCGCCTGTGCCTTCAACCACTTGGAAACATTTTCTTTCAGCTCTTCGTCATTGTTGAAGTGTTGACCGCCAAGGAAAGATTTGAGATGCAAAAACAGATGAAAGTCGCTAGGAGCGTGGTCAGGGCTGTACCGGGGTGCTCAAACACGTCCCAGCTAAATCCCTGTAGGATGTTTTTCGTCGCAATTGCAGTGTGTGGTCGTGCGTTGTCGTTAAGAAACACAACATCTTTTGACAGCCAATAAGTTTCAATTGGTTTCACTTTCCTAGCATTCATAATACGAATTACCGATGTGATTTCACAAGCGGCGAGATTTGCAATCAACACCGACATTGTAAACAAGCACAACAAAGCGTAAGTGGCTGACAGTGATTTCTCAATGGCGCACGTTTCTTCTCCTTGATACAAAGCGTCTACTGCGCATGTGCAGAACTGCGTACGCAGCACTGCAGCGGAGATAAATTGAAACAGAACTTACTTTCTGGACGCCCCTTGTATATTCCTGTTAGTGTTCTTAGTGTTCCCTTTTTGGTAAAATCAGCCATTGTGACAAGACCAAAAGGTGTTTTTAAGAAAAGGAAGAATTTTCGCAAGACTAATACTGTTATTATAAACAATACATACCAATCATCAACAGGTGCTAACCTAAAACATGATGTTCCAATGGGTTCTTCGAAAAACAAAATACGCTGATGCTTTGAACTTTATAATGAAATGCATTATTTTCTAAACATAATGGTGAATGTTTCTCTGTTGAAAAGATTTATCAGCGAATCTGTTGTATTTATAAAATGCTATGGCCATGTTTGAAGAGGAGGAAGACCCAGATAACCCATCATATTGCCCAGCGATGCACTAAGGCATGATAAAATCTACTAACAACCTTAAATGCAATTTCTGGAAAATCACATCTCTGAAAATATCTGTGGTAGCATGTCTGCCTCACGTTCAAGAGGTCTCGAGTTCGAATCTCGGTCAGGGTGAGTTACCTGGATAAGGTTTTTTCCGGTTTTTTTCCTTATCCTGAATGACGAATGTCGGCTAACTCTAAGCTCCATGGACCCCGGACGCATTGGGCATCATTTCACCCAAATTTGAAATAATTATTTTCTAAAAAGATAAAATAAACTTTTTTTTTTAATTTCAATAGTTTTAGTCACAGTAAAAAATTATGATATATACATTTTTCACGTTAGTCCAAATTCATCCTGTCTAAATTACAAGGAAACAATACATAATTTGTGCTAAAAGTTCCATTTGTCTAGGTTGATTGGTTACTTAGATAACGGGTGTTAAATATAACAGAATTTAACGTTGTAGAGATAGGGGATTCCAGACCTCCTTACACAAACACGGGGTGAAAATAAATTTCTGCTGTTTCTAACACAAGTCAGCTTTTATCACTAATGAGCTCAAGGGAATAAATATTCTTTAAAATGTTCAGTGAAATGTTACTCAACTTGAGAAAATATAAACAAATAGTAAGGAATGCTCTAAATCAGAAAAAGACTAGTATTGCAAAATATACTTTATAAGAATTCTATATTTAATTGAAAACAAGGTTTAGAAGCGTACATACTAATATTTCACAGTGTATAATTTTAAGTAAACCTCATCACATATAAAAATATAAACAAATAGTAACGAATGTTCTAAAACGGAAGAGAACTTGAAAAAAATTGACACTTTTTAAATGTGGCTGAAAATTAGAGGTGGTTCAGAAGGAGACTCTACTAAACCTTTGCATCTTGTAGGTGGGTATTGCATACATGGACTTTAAACGTTATACATGTTTATTTATATTGGAAAATCAGCATGACTCAGTCTGTATATTGTAAACCATCACGAAATGTTGCGAACGTAGTTTCTCTGATCTGCGGAGCCCATTGCCTTCCAAACAACGCGCAAAATCGAACCCCGCCACCCTCCACTTGAACAGCACTCACTGCTGTAACAGTCCATTAACAACCACGAGGAGCTTGAACGCTAATGGATTCTTGATTCCTCAAGTTCACCAGCATCACTTTTAAGGACCTACTCCTAAGCTGACACGCTTCACAAATGTTGCACATTAACGTCTTTCCCGTCAAACAACGCACGATTTTCAGCTAGAGGAAAATGAACAAACATTCCTTGCTTGTAATTCAATACGCACTATTGAGTTTCAGTTGGTCATGGATCTCAGTGAGAATGAAGCTGAAGATTCATAACTACAGATCACTGTCTTTTTCAGCAAATTGTGTAGTTCAAAATAATAACCCTTCAACATAACCAATGGTTCTTACTTCACATTGTCATCTCAATTCCAAAAATAACACATATATGTAAAATCTGATAAAATTTTCCTCTTTGAGGTACTGTATCAGTGCAATTTCACTTGAACAGTTAAAAAATCAAGATTTTCATAGCAAAATAGAGCTGTAAACATTAAAAGAAGAACATTATTTTGTTCACTTAGAACATTTAAACCACAAGTTAACTGAAGCTAATCGAGAGGAATTGCTCTGGCTGTTCCATCTTTGGCCCGTATTTGGGAGACCCGGGTTCGATTCCCGTAGTCGATCTACCTGACCCATGCTTTTTTTCAGAGGTTTTTCCGAGTCACCAGGCAAGTGCTGGGTAAGTTAATTACATCCCTCGAATGTCCTGTCCCTCCATTTCATCTTCATTATCATTTCACATCGTCTCTCATCTGGTGGTTTCTCTCAGGGTAAAAGTGTCGGAGGGAGTCTCGGCGGTGCTTGGCGGGATGATATGCTCTGAGTGAAGCATTTCCTCCTCCGATATGTCGGTTGCCGGTCTGCGAACGGCTGCTGGGACCGCTTCTGAACCACAGTAGGGGGAATGTCCGTTGTCTTGACCCAGTGGGGAAAATGTGTAGTGTTTAACGCCCGCTTTTACTACATACGGCACCGCAGGCGGTGACACTATGATACATGAGATGAAGATGGAGCACCGGTGGAATGAGATGGCGGGGGAAACCGGAGGTCCCGGAGAAAACCCGCCCAGCGCCATGTTTTCCACCACAAATCTCACTTTGCAGTCACCTGGGATCGAACCCGGGCCGCATTTGGTGAGAGCCAAGCGGTCTAACCACTGAGCCACGGCGCGGCCTACCCAGTGGTGGAGGTTTCCCCCTTAGTAAAATGTACAGATCCTGCGCTCTGCACTGTCGTGGCTCCTTGGGTCGGCCGCCTTCTGTCTCGTCTCGCCTCATCGTTCCTCCCGGGGATGCCCCCCTTAGGGTCATAGGTACAATAGTCGCAGTGTCGAATCCCCTCCGTAGTTCTTCTAACTGAATCTAGCGCATACCCCTTAACAAGCACGCTCAAATTTATACCTTGATATCGCGCAAGCCTTTTATTGTAGTATATTTGAATCCTCAAATTGCTCCACAATATTCAGTGTTTATTGATTTCTCTTAAGTAGGTTAATTTGTCTTTTAAACGTGTATTAAATAAAATTTAAAGACCTTATCCTTCTTGAAAATAATGTTTCGGTTTTGAGAAATAAATAAACCACTTCTGAAAAAACAGCAATTTCGGAGAATACAACAAGAAGTAGTTTGTCTACAAAATTAGCAGCTCATATAAAATTTCTGATATGATAGAATTTTTCCTAAACTAGGCCGGCTCGGAGACCGGAGTCCGTCCCTATGGAGGCGAAAGTGTTCACTCAGTGCATTCATCTCGCCATGCACCGGACACCCGTCGGCACTTCTACACTGAAAGAGACCACCAGATGAGAGATGATGTGAAATAATAATGTATTAGAAGTATAATGATAATGGAGACGAAAGCTCTGCTAACTCTTAATCTTAATAAATCTTGAGCTCAATTTATCATTATTTCACCAATTTCATTTTCATCTTACGACATAAACTATAGCTTCCGTACGCTGTACTGTTGCGTTGGTGCAAGTCAGGAGAATTTAAATAAAAACTCTTTCAGTGGAAATAATAATAATAATAATAATAATAATAATAATAATAATAATAATAATAATAATAATAATAATAATAATAATAATAATAATAATAATAATAATAATAATAATAATAATAATAATAATAATAATAATAATAATAATAATAATAATAATAATAATAATAATAATAATAATAATAATAATAATAATAATAATTTCATCATGTGGAAAGGTAGAGTGGGACTGAAAAATTTAATGCCATAGCCGGGATTTGAACCACGGATTTTCTGATCTCCGTCCAGCCACTCTTACCATTGAGCTACTACGATCAACGTGCCGATAATGACATTAAATTCTCCAACTGACTCGTATTTTTCCCGGTAAACGTTTCCACAATTTAGCGTACACACGGCCAGTGTGAAAGAACAATTAATTTCCATTAATTGACCTAATAGTGGTCAACTATAAAGCCCGGGCCTTAAAGTAATTACAGCATAGTAAGTTGCCATTGAGGTAGTTGTCTCGTGTGTTTATGAGAACTCCTAAGTGGTTTACCGGGAGAAACACGAGTCAGTTGGAGAACTTAATGTCATATCGGCACGTTGACTATAGTAGCTCAGTGGTTAGAGCGGCTGGACGGAGACCAGAAGATCCGTGGTTCAAATCCCGACTATGGCATTGAATTTTTCAGTCTGACTCTGCGTTTCCACAATTTATCCTACACACGGCCAGTGTGAAAGAACAATTAATATCCATTAATTTCATCATGTATATTGTATAATATGGTCCATTCTATTCATCCTCCGATATGACTTAACGTAGAAGGACGTAAATTAAAATTAAAAAAAAAACTCAGGCTGTACAGTGACTGTCTTCAGATCTTATTTATCTGGAAACGTTTCTCTTGTGCCCCATTAGGCACATCTACATTTTTAGGGCTTTATAAAATGAGTTTAATTCATTTGATAACTCAAGCGTTTGAAACCTTTCAATATGTTTTCTAAGAAAGTGAACCAAATTAAAAATAGGCTATGAGAATCTTGAAATAGAGATGTTCAATGGGAGATGCGAGTTGCAAGTGTATAAAATGTTACACTTTAATTGTGGATCTAAACTTGAGTAAGATCTGCATCCTTAGTTTTTCCTTACTCAGAGAAAAGTAATTTTTGTTGCGACAGGAAGTGGGGTTTAACTACGTCAATCCCCTCCTCTTGACCCAACACTCTCATTTCCGGCTAAGCTTTACCCATGCTCCGGTTCTTTCAAACCAACTCCACCAAACTTTGCAGGTAATTACTATAGGTGATGTTACTTTTGGAGTTCAATTTTACTAACCAAAATGCAAACTAGTCGAATGAATTACATTTTAAGTTAAAATCATATGACACCTACGCTGGAAATACTATTCACGGTATATTTAGATACGTAATACTTTTTTCTTCCTTTCGTTCTCTTAATGTGTTCAGAGATATCCATGACCGTTACGTCATTTAGGTAACCCTGAAGTATACAATTACACAATTGGACTTGTGTTTACTATACTACTGCGCATACTTTACACTTTAAATGTTTGTAATGAAATAATTAAACAAAGCAGGAAAATAAATTAACAGATGTAATATCAGCCTTTCGAGCGGGATGGCTCAGGTGGTTTTGTCTTTGACCCGTATTCGGGAGGTGCGGGTTCGAATCCCCTGGCCGACCTACATGATCTATGGGATTTTTCGAGGGCTTTCCCGGGTTGTCAGGCGAATGCTGGATAGGGTAATTACATCCTCCGAATTTCCTGTCTCTCCATTTCAGGGTAAAAGTGCAGGCGGGTGTCTTGACTCTGTCGTGACTCCTTGGGTCGGCCACTCTCTGTCTCCTCTCGCCTCATCCGTCCTTCCAGGG
This sequence comes from Mantis religiosa, assembly GCA_030765055.1. Classification (NCBI taxonomy): domain Eukaryota; kingdom Metazoa; phylum Arthropoda; class Insecta; order Mantodea; family Mantidae; genus Mantis; species Mantis religiosa. The sequence goes on from JAUKNK010000301.1 coordinate 275,155, forward strand.
ATGCCCCATCTGGGACTTAGGTACAATAAACTACAGGTTTTGGGTGCCAAACCCCCTCCATAGTAACCGTAATGCTAATGTCAGCTTCACATTCATAAGGCGACTTTCAGTCTCTGTCAGGATAAGTAACCTGGACTTTTTGTTTAGTTAATTGATGGAAATTAATCATTTCTCCACACTAGCCGTATATAAGCTAAGATTTTTAATAGATAGAGTCAACATGAAAAATTCAATGCCATGGCCGGGATTTGAACCACGGATCTCCTGGTTTCCGTCCAGTCACTCTTAACCTTTGAGCTACCATGGCCAACGTGCCTTCCTGACATTAAATTCTCCATTTGACTCATATATGAGTCAATGATGAAACCTGGGACTTAAGTACTTACGAGAGTAAGTCGCCATAAACGGTGTATCTCTGATGCGAGAACCCCTAGTGGTTTACCGGGGAAATATGTGAGTCAAATGGAGAATTTAATGTCAGGACGGCACGTTGGCAATGGTAGCTCAATGGGTTAGAGCGACTGGATGGAAACCAGGAGATCCGTGGTTCAAATCCCGGCCATGGCATTGAATTTTTCATGTTGACTCTATCTATTAAAAACCTGGACATTGTTTTTGTAATTTTGCCACCTCTTGAAAACATAACTGGTACCCTCTAATCTTTATGAACTTCATACTCCTTTGAACATTATTGTATAAATTTCAATTTCATTCTTGCATATGTCTATAAGACAACAAAAAGAAAACCTTATACAACAAATCCCACCTTGAAATGAAGTTTTTTCCGAAATGTTGTTCAGTTGCTTTTGTCATTTGTATAGCTATCTTTAAAGTAATTTAAACCAAATTTACAATAAATTGAATGTTACACTATAGCAAATAGTGATTATATAAAACATAAGAATACAATAACAAAATCAGTGTCTGCTCTCTGCCTTAAATATAAGAGCTTCTCAGTTCGAATTTTGGTTAGAGCCCCTTGGACAAGCCTTTTCCAAGGGTTTTCTTTATCCCGAGAAGATGCATGTCTGCTAACTCTTAATTTTAATAAATCTTGGGCTCACTAAGTCGTTATTTCACCAATTTAATTTTCGTCTTACGATATGAACTACCACTATGCACACATACACACGCAGCTTATACGGTAAATTCCGCCTTTGAAATTCAAGTTCTCTCCAAAATTTCGTTCAGTTGTTTTATAGTTTCATTTGTAGTCTTCTATAACTTGTTATGGTTATATCGGGGACCCTGACTTGAAAACTGATATTTGTAACACAATGGGGTTTGTTTTTAACGTTGGTTTTTCAAATTGCTTAGCATGAAACACACTCCCGTGTATGCTTTCAGACTTTGTGGAGAGTAATGATTCTAATTCAAGAAAATAACCATCATCCCTGAACTGAACCCAGGGTCGGTAGGTAGAGAAGACATAACGCTGATCATTTGATCACAGAAGTCGATGTTTCGCATGTTGTTAAGTTAAATATCGGCACCTTAGGCATTCGTACAATCCTGTAGTTGAAGAAAATGTCAGACACTACCTTTGTGATCTGGTGGTTAGCATGTTGATGTTAAAATCTAATGAATGAGCGAGGCAGGGAGAGAGAGAGAGAGAGAGAGAGAGAGAGAGAGAGAGAGAGAGAGAGAGAGAGAGAGAGAGAGAGAGAGAGATAGAGAGTTTAATGTAATAACCTAAGTTAATGCTTGCCCAAAAATTAAGACTACAATAAGCGAATGAACAGGAGGTATTGCTGTTCAACAAATTTTCCGCAGGCAAAAAGTCACCGACGTGACTATGATACTAAAGGCGGCATATAAATGAAACATTACAAAACCTTTCAGTTTATTTACGAGGGGTGTCGTAAAGTTTCAATTATCACCCTTTAAAAAATTTAATAGATAGTTTGTGTTGATATGTGCTTGTTAGTTCTTCTCTACGTAGTCATCCAGACTTACACATTATTCCCCAGCGTTTTCTGACCTTCCGAATACCTTGATTGTAGAAGTCTGCAGAACTCGCTTTAAACCACTCTTCCACTTCATTAATGTCATCATTTGTGTTGTCAAATCGGTGACCACGCAACAGATTCTTCATTTCTGGGAGCAAGAAAAAGTCACTTGGTGCTAGATCGGGCGAATAAGGCGGATGCTGTAAGATCTCAAAGCCACATTCCCTTGTTTTGTCAACTGCAACTTGAGATGAATGAGCTGGTGCATTGTGAGCCAGAAGACGAACAGCTTTGGAGAGCATACCCGTCGTTTCTTAATCAGAGCTGCTCGTAACTTGTCCAGAAGATTGCAGTAGTATCTGCCAGTGATGGTTTGACCCTTGGCAAGATAACCTGTAAGGATAACTCCACGACAGTCCCAGAATACTGAAAGCATGACTTTCCCAGCTGACTTTTGCACCTTTGCCTTTTTGAGAGGGGGGAGGGGAATCCGGATGTTCCCATTCCATGCTCATGGCTTTTGTCTGTGGATCATACTGATAGATCCAGGATTCTTCCATGGTTACCAGTCGATCAAAAAGATCATCTTAATCCTGTTCCAACAGCATCAACATCTGTCTTGAAAGGTCACGCTGTGTTTGCTTTCGGAAAGGGGTTAGCAAACGTGGAACCCACCGACCAGACACCTTAGACATGTGCAGTTCGTCATGAATAATTTTTCACACACTACCATAACTAAGATGTGTCTCATTCATGATCATTTGGATGGTTGTTCGTCTATCTTCCAGTATTACACACTCCACTATCTTCACTGTCACAGCATCGTCTGTCATTGACTATCTACCAGCTCTTGGCTCATCTGTCAAGGACTTGTGACCAGTTTGAAAATTCCTTTTCCACCTCACAATAGTATCATACGATGGATAATCATTTCCATAAACAGCCGTCATCTCATCGTGGATTTCCCGGGCAGTTTTGCCCTTCAAATGCAGGAACTTGATCACACTACGAGCCTCAATTTTCTCCATCTTACACCTCAGTCATTTCTGGCACGTAAAAAAAACAAAAGGACTCAAATCACTGAAACTACCAACAGTATGTCCTGAGGGATCAATGACACTTAAAATTTTTCATCAGTCTAGCATAAAAACCACCGGGTGATAGTTAAAACTTTATGACACCCCCTCATATATCCACCGTCTCTAATAGTGTTAACCAGCAACGATAATTATATATATATTTAATTACAGTAATTAATCTTTATTTAGTTTATAGCACATGAAATATGGTGTGCCACATGAGATTAAAGTATATATATTTAAATCTCAGTGAATCTTATCAACCTCATCAAGTCGTTGAATATTATTATTTTGGTCTTATACTGTTTCGGTAATTATTATTATTTTTCCACCAACAGAGCTAATGCTTTCTTTTCAGTATAAGGCATTGGTATCAATTCTGGAGATTTATAAGCCGTTTTATTGTAATTACTGTTTAATTACTGGATTACTTTCCTCACTAAACCCGGATTATATCAATTAAAATCCGATATATTCCATCTTTGCCAACATATCCGCCATCCCATGACTGGTAACTCAAAAAAGTCTGACCAGACCGGTAGCACATTGTCTCTCCAGCGCCCTTTGGTATTGCCAAGCTTACTTGGATGTGGTTTCAATCACGTTAAGATCCTTTAAGGTTACCTGGCTATCCGAGTAGACCCATTCAGGCCTATGTGTCGGCCATGTTTATGATATGCAATGCACAGGCCAGGATTACATAATATCTCGGCCACGTGGTATACGTTCCCAGAGGAACGCACCAATCCCGTGCTGTCTCCAGTCCATAAGCCATTTGTGTATCAAGTTTATCCCTCAGAATGTAATCAGGAACTTTCACAGGTTTGCTAAACCAGACATAACTGTGTTTTTCTAACATATCTTTCTTCATTCGGTGGTACTACTTCCAATGTTTGCTCTATTCAACACAAATATTCGTAATACAGTTAACGCTCGTTAACCCGAACTTCTAATCCGGATGTCCGCATAACCCGAACTAGTTTTGAAAAACAAAACTATGTTATTTAGCGTAGTAAATGACTTGTTCTACAGACGATAAATTGCTATTCTCATTACTCGAATTCATTTGCCAGTGCGCTAATTCACTGTACTTACCCCACGTGCTTGAGACCAAACTTTGATAAAGTCATGCAAAGAGTTGTGGCCTGGTATGTGTGACTTGTCAGAAAACAACATTGAAGAAGATTTAAAAATAAGTGTGGAGGAAGATTTTATAGACATTTTTAAAAATGTTGATGGCTGTTGCGCTGTTGATGAAGAATACATCGACAATGACGGAGGTTATAAACCAATTACAAGGGAAGATATTATTGCATCATGCAATGTTACTGAAAATAAAATAAAGAGTATTCAGATTCAGATAGTGTTGATGAACCAGCTGTGGTTATGAACCACGCACAAGCAGTAGCAAACACGAGAAATTGATGCTTTATGTCAAGAGTCAATCCAAATGAACTTCTAATGATACAGCGGATGTGAGATCGCGTTCCTCGTAAGCGATAATCTATACTGCGACTGCAGAAGCTCTCTGACGTTTTTACTACCGACTAGTTTTTAAATGTATTATGTACAGTGCAAATACATAGACTATTACAGTACATATAGTGTATGTGTTTTAGGTGAAAGTGTACCAAGAGTAATTTCTAAATTCTATTAATTTTTTTTTTTTTGGTTTTTACATGTTTTTTATCGTTTTCCCGCCATTCTCTGGATAACCCGGATATTCGTTAACTCGGAGCGGCCCTGATTCCAGTTGATCCAGGTGAACGAGGTTCTACTATACATACATTATTATTAATAGAGTTTCATAGTTGTTCTTATTACGTGCGGCACCACAGGCGGTACACACTGATAATAACAATTACAGTCAAGTTACATTTTGTAAAGAAACGTTTCAGGTCTAAGTTTAAGGTATCTCCCCGACATTTACCAGTTGTGGAGCTTCAAAAACATCTGGCAAAAGCCAACGTGGATACGGACGATACTGGCGGATTTTAAACCACGGATCTGCCGAGTGTAAGTTAATAAGCTGCAAACTCGTTCGATTTAATATAAAATCTGTACATTTTAATTACTTACTTTCTTAGTGAGTATTTTTGACAATGTTGGTTGTATCTTCATATATCTAGTGGAAGAAAAAGGCAGATCTATTACATGGTTGTGAAAAAGAAATAGTATCCCAAAATTGTGTTAATTTAGTAGAGCAAACTATGCATATCAGTTTCTCATTTTTATACCTCCATCCTCTCTCACAAAGTTTTTAGGCTTTATTGAACTTGAAAAATAACGATGTTCAACTTTCGCAGATGACATAAAAAATCTTATCTCAACTAAATGGCTTTTAATTGCGTTTAACTGTACAATACGACTGTAGTTTAAACGTCCCTGTTATTTGACATAAGAAGAACGGAAGTAAGAGCGACTGCACAACTACGTCTGCTGGGGCTTTTGAACCGAAATGCAACGGGTATTTTTCCGTTAGGGTTAGTAGATACCCATTTTATATGCCACTGCATCCCTAGTTTACGCCAGTATAGAAGTGGACATCGGTGTCGGGAACCATTGATCCGCCGAGTCCAACCCAATCCAAACAGTTCCCTTTCGGGAGCAGCTTGGTTGTTCGGACCGGGTACTTCTGGTAACGACAGAAGTACCACTTGTGTTAGAGGTTCGCAACGCCTGCACCACAAAGGCTGAAGGGGTCAGAACACTCCTGAACCCAAGGCGCTCTTCATACATAGAGCAACTTAACTCTAAAAATACAATGGAGCTGCAGCCCTTATACAGGGACCCTGGACTCATTTGAGCATCATTTCACTCATTTCATTCATAACTGCAATCTTATCATTAACTTATATCCCAAATTGGTTGAGAGCCAAAGACAAGTATTTATGAAAACGGAGGAGAGTAAGCAGGAAAGAATGTCCAAGCTATCAGGTAATAATAGAAATTTTAAGCATAAGAAGGTTAGAATTTTAATGTCTACCTAGATTCTAGTTTCGTTCCATTGTGGGATGGGTTGAATTCGTAAAGTCTTCCTGTTACGTCCTTGAAAACTGTTGGACTTAAATACAACGTTTTATGTTCATTTGACTTCTATTTTGAATTATGCTGTTAACTTACGCATGACCCCTCTTTTAAATATTTGTCTTTATTCATGAAACCTCAAAATGCGTAGGTATTTCAGTTGAGATCTTCATATGGAATTTTTAATGCAATAAAGCACTTCCTCAGGATCTCGAGGTAAGCAGAAGGGGACATAAAACTTGTTGGCACGGAATTCTGTACGTATCGGGTCCATCGGAAGAAGTTAAAATCCACCGAAACTAGAAGTTTCCCGTTACGGAAACTCGGCTTGTAATTAGCGAGTTTCTGAGGTACATGTTGGCAACACGAAGTAGCATTTCCTACGACTCCATTAACTTTGTGATAAACATCGTAGTTCTACCTCCAAGTTGCTCTTTACTGCTACCATTTAAACCGAACGACATCCGTGTTCGATATCGACGGCCACGCAGCTCGTTACGTGAAACGCTCCCCCCCCCCCCCCCTCCAGCAACAAAAATGCAATTAAATTCACGTTACGAATGTTTTAATTATAAACGCATTAGCCCAGTTATCTCGTGAGTTTTAATCTCATCAATCTGTTCACAGATACTAATTGAAACATAATCTCCTTGTACAAGCTTTCTTTTAATTCGATTCGCATTGATGTTTTCATCCTCTGGCACGTAAAGTGAAATTTAATGGGCATTCAGCAGAGGGCAGGCAGCTATAGTAAAGCATTTTTTTTTTTTTTTTTTTTTTTTTTTTTTTGGCAAAAACATTTTACCTCACAATATATAAGTGATTAGAGAGAGAGCAATTTAAACAATTAAGACGTATTGAAAAACGCATACACATGGGATGCAATGCCATAAAAATAAAATAGATTGTGTGCTTTAAGAACTTCATTGTCATTCACTTGAAGACGAATTCATAGGCTATTTGCAGAAAATTCAAGGTATACGATTTGTTGGATTTTCTTGCAAATCTTCATCTCATACCATTTGAAGATGTTGAACTTAAATTCGAAATTTGGTATCCAACTCACAACTTGTATTTCTGGTATATTAGTTATTTAGTTCTTAGGTGAAATGCAATACTCCACCTAATATGTGGTGGTGGTGGTGATTATAAATTACAATTTTGAAGAACGGCCGCCAACATGACTATTGCAGTTAAAGGCAATAAAAGGAACAAATAAAAACAAATTAAAATTTTAAGCTCTTGACACTATATTTCTTTTTACCACTTTGCCAATATCCTTTAAGCCAATTTTTGATAGTTCCATTTCTGTCCCCACTGCCCGCCATTTTGGATGCCTTATGTTATTCACTTATTGCTCTCATAGTTGTTCGGTCACCTTTGATTATTCGCAGTCGGTATGTCACTATATACATTTATTAAAAAAAAGTACAAGTTCTTCCTGCTTTTACTTAACGAAAAACTCTGTAGTTTAAATTATCTACCGCACCCCAATCCTAGAATACGCTTCCAGAAAGTACATTACATTTGAAAGTATAGGTAGATTATTAACAGAGGGCCATCTAGCACATCTGCTCGTAAGGAAACGTTTGTCCGTACACCCCCGAGAGGAACGGATGAGATAAAAAATCGCAGGAGACGTATCGACTGCAGGGACAGACGACGTCTGCTGAGTTCTCTAACAAATACTGGCTTGATCACCCAGGTAGGAGATGATTAGCGGTGAGCTGCCCAAAGCACCGGAGGGTGGCTCAGAGGTCTCCTCCAGCGAGAATCGGGGGAAACTCGACTCGTCAGTGGAGACTCCTATGGCCAACCTCTGGCGGAGCGAAGAAGAAGTTCCAAATCGCAAGTCTCTCCTCCAACGACCGACATACAAACCTAGTTTCGATGTAATATATAAAAATGAGACGAAATGGGAGAGAGGAGAGCCATGGTAGAAACATTACTCCAGCATTTGCCTAACCGACTAGGAAAAAACACAGAAAACCCAATTTTTTAGATCGTGCGGCCAGCAGGGATGAACCCGGGACCTCCGAATGCGAGCTCACCTGTTACACCGTACAATACACTTTATTTGCATTACCTACGCTCTCCCCCAACCCCATACCTGACTTCCAATGCTTTTAATGAGATATCTAATACCCAACCCAAGGCTTCAAAACGTGTCTAGCCCCTTTGTGCTGTAACTCCGTGCTCCTGCTCCATTTTCCACACATATCAAATCTTACAGTGCGACAGAAAGCTCCGTTTTATATTAAACACTTTTAATTGTGCTTCATGTTTCGCATCAGCTAATATATTATGTCTTTACATTTCAGTGATAAGTATATTGAAGTGTTAGGCATGAAAAGTGACAATTTATCTTCTTCCTGAAAGAGGTTACAAACTTAATATATTAGCAGCGGTTAAACACTATTTTTAAATATACATTAACATGTGTTCATTTTTAAGTACATATGACTCTTAATAAGCACAATAAGCTGTGTTAATTACCAATTCAATACATCAACAAGATTTAACAGAAAATTCTTTAAGGTGAAGGTTTAAAAGCCGAACAGCACTCACCTTACAGACGCAAACCTAATTGTCCTTAATTGTCTCCGTGTTCACTTTTTCTATAAACTTCTTTGCGCATTTAAACATTTCATTAGCCAAATAAATACTTTTAAATAGGAAACATAAGAAAATACTTCTTTTTTTTGGCAATTCATTCAACTTACCTTCAGTATTTCATAAGTATTCACCTCCCACTATATTTATCATTAAAAATTAATTATCTCTAACAAAACAGAAAAACAAATTGACTTCTGACCTTATAAAACACGACTTTAACATTCATCAGCCATAAACGAAATAAAGAAACTTTAGAAAACGTATCTTTCATCATTGTTTCTCCTCACACTAGCATGCAAGGCAGTTAAATACAATGCAGAATATTATGATCACTGGACCAAACCCAGACATTAAAAGTGAAATCTTAAATAAGCATGGCATGTTGTCACGTAGCATTCAAAAGTCATTGTTGATAAGGACGTGTTTCATTGTTGTCTCAAATCTATTTTGTAATCTCAGAAATCTTTATTATTGTATTTAAACTACAGCAGAACGTGGCTCAGTTATTCTTATTGATTATATGCAGAAAACGAAGTAACTGTACACTAATTGTTTGGACAAAGAAGACAATAAAACTCGTAAATGTAATTTGTGCCCCGTTTTTGTAAAAAAATCTAAAATTTGTACAATTACTCGTAATAATACTACGACAGTCATTAAAATGCCAAATAAGAATTTATTATGCAGTTCACACGAAGGCAGCTATACCAACGGTTTAGCCTTATGTATTTAGTTCGTTCACACAACCAGACAAAGCAGTGCATTGTGCGCATGCTCTGTACACTCCGTTCCCAGTCTATAGTGTGTTTATAGAATGTGAAACGTCTTTGCCAGTCGCTTCATTTGAAATATGTACATAAATATACACAGGAAAGTTAAGTGCTTTGTTGAGAGAGAAAACTGCTTACGCAAAGCTGCACTCACATGACTTTCTCTGCATAGACTTCTACAAACGATTGTTAAAAACACTTATTATTCTGTCTACTTCATGTTACTGGAAATAAAAACTTATAGAAATTGTCTTATTGCATATTTCACTGTAGATTCATTAGGAATATGGAAGTACAGTAGGTTTAAGCAATAGTCAAATCCTTTAAGAATTGCCGCTATGTGATGGTTTTGAAACTCCATTCTCCAAATAAAACTTATAAAAGTGGTCTTATTACATATCTCATTGTAGACACATTAGGAATATAGGAAGACAGTAGGCTTAAGCGATGGTCAAATATTTTAAGAATTGGCCGCTATGTGGTGGTTTCGAAACTATTTTCTTGGCTTGGCCAGGACATAGAACAAAAGCGAATAACGACTTCTTATTGAAGATAAGTAAAGGCATTTGAAAAGTCAAAAGAATAAAAGAATATCTCGAAAATTATAATCTCCACAAAAATGTAATTTATATAAATTATGTGCTTTAAGGGGAGGGGAGGTAGGAGGAGAGGGGATTGTGTTGGGTCAGAATATATATGACATATTATAGTCTACTCTATGACATACTGCTTCAACATATTGTAATTTTGACTCTAACAGCCTCTATTTCCCTTTAAATGCCACAGTGACAGTGTAGGTTACACCCATTTTCGATGTCATTTGCAATATTTTTATGGAAATTGTTTCAAATTTCGCAGCATATATTCCTTTAGGGAAATTTTATGTTGAGGCTAACCTGTTCAGCTACACACCACACTTGATTTTGCAGTATTCATTTGTTCGCTAGTATTTCTACCGGAAGAAATAACAATTGTATTGCAAAATTATCTTTGAAAATGCCTATATCACAAAGCGTGTATAAGAAATATTTTGGAGGTCTATGAAGAAAGTGTAAAACTGCTCTAAAGAACAGTAATTCTTCAGAAATAAACAAAACGCTGAATGAAAGTAGTGATGTAAGTGTGAGGTTAGACGAGACCCCTGGTATCACAAGGAACAGTTTCCAACAATCTGCCTGTAATTCAAGAAGAAAACTTTTCTCCTAATTTATATGAAAATTCAGAGTGTGATAATGCAGAAAGTGACTTTAAATAAGTTTAGGAAACAAGTGAAAACAAGGTCTTCCCTTAGGGAAAGCGCAGGCATGATCGATACGTAGAATTTAAGATAATCCTGAGTATGGACCAGGCATGCATTAACGAATTGTTAACTGAGTTTTTCCGCAACTTTGAATTTACAGTGTTTATGTTCCTTCTTCTCAGAAAATAATTATGCCATAAAGATGAAATTTTTACCAGCAGTTATATAGTGGTTGGAAAATGTTGTCCCTTTTTATAGTGCTGTAGCCCAAATACTTTCAAAATTCAAGGACGGAAACCTTGAATATTTGAAAAATATTTTTATTGTTTATAAAATTGTTTTCCTACAAAAATGTGACTATACCCTCTGCTGAAAAATCAGAAAATGTAAAGAAACTGTCTATCTGTACACCGATTTTCTACAATGAAACTTTGATAATTTTGTAGAAAAAGGAACATGGACATAGCATATTTTACATTACAGGATAGGGTGTACCACCTCCCCTTAACGGAATATACATCTCTTTTGTCTCACATGCAATTCATGAGCTATACAAGAGGCATCCAGAACGAAGAGAACTTAAGAGGCTGTACTTAGAAAATTCAAGATATGCACTTCATTTGTCATAAAAATATCTTTACATATGTATTTCAATCAAAACCTTTAAAGACATTTTTGAGAAAGGTTTTATGATTTCGAAAATTTCCATGTAAAAGGTAGTCTGGGGTGGAGGATGTTCTTAAAAATCTTCGTGGCGCATGCTTGGATGATGCTGAACTTGATACCAACTTTGGTATTTAACCGACTTTTCGGTTTTGAGTCACACTGTTTACACACACAAACACACACTCGGACCTTTTCTAAATAATTTTTTTTATTCAGGGGAATTGAAAACGTGTATTTCCGATGAAATCGTCATATGGAACTTTTGGGTGGAATGCGAAATATTCTCTACCTATTAAGTATATCGTGGAAGATAAAATAACAAAATGGGGGCACTGGTAAGGAGTGAACAACTGGTGTATTTTTGATGCTTTATAATTGACAAGCCAAATTTTAGTTAATTGATGGAAATTAATCATTTCTCCACACTAGCCGTATATAGGCTAAGGTTTTTGATGGATAGTCAACATGAGAAATTCAATGTCATGGCCGGGATTGGAACCACGGATCTCCTGGTTTCCATCCAGTCGCTCTAACCCATTGAGCTACCATGGCCAACGTGCCGTCCTGACATTAAATTCTTCATTTGACTTGTATTTTCCCCGGTAAACCACTACGGGCTCTCGCATCCGAGATACACCGTTTGTATCGTAAGTACTTGAGTCCCAGGCTTCATCATTTAAGTCCTATTATTTTAGTTAATTGATGGAAACCAACCACTTCTCCACACCAGCCGCATATAGGCCAAGGCCCCAGATGGATAGAGTCAACATGAAAAACTCCATGCTACGGGACCACGGCCGGGGGATCTGTGTTTCGGGTCCCAGCCGTGGCATTGAATTTTTCATGTTGACTCTATCCATCAAAAACCTTAGCCTACATACAGCTAGTGCGGAGAAATGATTAATTTCCATCAATTAACTAAAATAATAAGAGTTAAATGATGAAGCCTGGGACTCAAGTACTTACGATAGTAAGTCGCCACAAACTGTGTATCTCTAATGCGAGAGCCCCTAGTGGCCTACCGGGGAAATATAGGAGTCAAATGGGGAATTTAATGTCAGAACGGCACGTTGGCCATGGTAGCTCAATGAGTTAGAGTGACTGGACGGAAACCAGGAGATCCGTGGTTCAAATCCCGGCCATGGCATTGAATTTTTCATGTTGAATATAAGCCAAATTTTATTCTCGTTGGACCGAATGTCTTAACCTTGGAGATTCTTCCAGGTTGATAGATACATGATCACTCTTGTGCTTAAAGGGATATACGTTATGCATTAGACGATTATATCACAAAGGATTTTAACTTTCAAAACTCGCTGTAATGACAAGTTATACATTTTTAAGATATTGTCACCGAGGCATTGTTGTGCCGCTGCCGCAAGCCGCAGCCGGCGCGTGGCTGCAGAGCTGGTCGCTTGCTGAGAAAGAGAAAGATACAGAGATAGTTCGGCCTTTTTCTTTCTCGCGATTGTTATCGAACAATCTACTACTACATTCTAAAACAATGACTGGGGGTATAAAAAACTCATTAAGTGTTAGAGTGGAGTCAGTTCCTAGATGAGTTGAACTTGCGCAGTGTGGGAGTAGTATAAGGGTTATTGAACTGTGCCGCAGCAAATTCTTTCGTTTGTCTACGTGCAGCTGAGAACGAGACGACCTTGAAGACTGCTGTTGTGTATGTCTTTTTACTGCTGTAAGGTATGTACAACGTTACTGTTTACTGCAATAAAGACCATTTTAAATTTCAGCAAACAAGACTTAATTCTACGAACCCACAAAGGCACAATAAGTTGTTTTGGCTCCGGAGGGCAGTATATCTCTACCATTGTAAATACTTCAATCTTGAATCATATCCCAGTCACAGGCTTACGACCTAAACCTTATTCTCTGAAGAATACACTTTTCTTATATTCTGCCTTTCCCCATAGTCTATTCTGAACAAACTTTTCACTTTCAGTACTGAATTTTCTTCTCTCTGCATACATTCCACATTACTGTGATGAAAGCATAATCTGTCAACAAATCATGTTAATTCAGTTAACGCAGCGGGATGGCTCAGGCGGTTTCGTTCGTGGTTCGCATTCAGGAGGTCCGATTTCGGTTCCCGTGGTCGACCTTCCTGACCCCTGGGATTTTTCCCGGCTCGCTAGGCGTATGCTGGGTGGGTTAATTACATCCCCCAAATTTCCTGTCCCTTTATTATCATTTCACATCATCTCTCTTCTGGTGGTCCCTAGTGTCGGCGTGTGTCTCGGCGCTGTCGTGACTCCTTGGGCCGGCCGCTCCCTGTCTCCTCTCGCCTCATCCTTCCTCCCGGGGATGCTCCACTTGGGGCTTAGTTACGGTAAACCACAGTTTTCAGTGCTGAACCCCCTACGTAGTAATCCTAATCCAGTTAAAGTCTTGACAGTGTCTGAAACGTACTCAAGGGGTGAAAGTAAGACTTGAAAGTAGCTAGGAACTTTCCCGTTAACATCTAAACCACTGGACAAAGTACATTCTATCATTCACTATATTCATCCTTTCAACTTAAATAAACTTCCTTGAGAGCTTGTTGCGTACCGCCAGTTTTATGTCCTCTCATTTCAGCTGAGCTGGGCCCCTATTAAATTTATCGCCTCTTCCTTCCTAAGGCTTACGTCTAGCCTTTTCCGCAGTTGGTAGTCTTTCTGCGTTTCTAGTATACATTTCAGTGACGTATTTGAAGAAGAATAGACAGACTGAGCGAAAATGAAGGTTTTGACGCTGAAATATACAGAAGTTCTATTTTATTTACTGAATCTCTGGAAGGAAGCAGGGAAACAAAGGGCTCAGATGGCGACTAGATTTAGGAGGGGTTCCTAACGTCTCCAGAGCCGCCCTGTGTGGTGCGGGAGTAGCCTACTTGCCTCATATTCAACGGGTGCCAAGTTCGAATCTCAGTCAGAGTGAGTTATCTGGATAAAGAGTTGTTGGCCCGGGGCTTTCCCTTAACCTGAAAGACAAAGGAACAACGTCGGTTACCTCTAAGCTCTACAGATTCATTTGAGAATTTCAACCATGTCATTCAGCGTCCGATATGACCTACATGGAGGATGTTAAAAAAGGTCTCCAGGTGTGAGATCTTGACAGCAGCTGGACCACCTAAACAAGTCTCCCTCCCGTTCTAAAGGAGAGGTTTCGTGAGGCTCATCACCCATTTGCCTCATCCTCCGAATCTGAAGTATGACATTAAAATAAATTGACAGGAAATAGAGGACAAGGACATTAGGGACATTACATAACCCACACCAGCATACACCGACGGACCTGAGAAAACCCCCCAAAACCTAAGGCCAGAGAGGCCGGTCCAACAAGATACGAACCCAGGACCTCCAGAATACGAACGATACAGTTGATACCGAAATTAAGAATTGCATTGTATAAAGAATCATGATGGATGTCAAAGGAATGTTGGTTCTTTGTTACAACGCGTGCAGGTGCCGTGGAGTCAAATAGCAGTTGAGGGTGAATAAGCTGTTTTAACAAAAGAAACGTAAGAGACAGTGTCCTTAGCAGATTTCTAGAGGATAGCACTTGACTTGGTGAATAGGGCATTCTTCGGATCCTTCATAATGGCGACAAAATAGCCACAAAGGAAATCTTTGGTTGAATAAGGGGCTTTCAGAAAGTGATACACCCACGCGCATCTGTGGTCATTCATTCAGTCTACGGCGTGAGGCCGGTTAGGGCGGACAACTTCTTCTGTCTTGGTCGAGGGCAGAGAGAAGATATTTGCCGGCTTATACGTAAATAATTAAGTATTATCGAGTAATAAGCATTCCGCCTTCAGTAACTTTAAACAGGATAAAAGAAGCAGTCAATAAATCAGTTTGAAGCGGGCATTCCAGTGTCATTAAAACCATCCTTCTCACACATATCCACGCATACCCTGTGATTAACCTCATTGCTTTACCCTGAGCTAAACACTATTTGTTTCAAATTGTCGCGTAAAAGTGGAACTTTTTGCTCGCCAACGTTATTTGCTTCAAATTGTAGCCCCAATGTGGAACCCTTGCTCGCCACATAAATCGTTTCAAATTGGTGCGCCAACGTGGGGCTGTGCGCCCTTGTTAAATAAATATTGCTTCACAGTTCGTGTGTAGTTATCTCGTTTGGTTGTTCTTGACGAAAGGTTTGCAGTCACATAGTGCGGGGTTTATATAAGAAATAAATTATAATAGCAAAATCATGTGGTTTTATCCTGTTTCGCTGTTATTTTAAAAACACTTCACTTTATTTTTGGTAAAAATGTAGCAGAAATACTTGATCAGAAAAGAGCTAAAGCAGGAGTCGGTCAGTGCTTTAAAGATTGCAATCGGCATACAAAGGAACGAAAGGCGTCCTGAATTCATTTCCTTTTGGAAACAAGCCAGCCGTGACTCGTTGATGCAAAATTTCACTCACATTGTGTTGGGGCTATCTTTCCTAATTAGCCAGTATAATGTAGTACGTCATTAGAGCGGAATGTTCTAAGTTATCTTTAACGTTGTCAGGTTTCTACTTGCAATGCACAAGGGTTTTGTGTAGGATACTATCGTTTGATCACAGAACTGGAGCTTCCCTCGTTTGCATTGTAAGGTTCTGACGTCAATTCTCACGCAGCTTATGCAATCAAGGAAACGTGGCATGGAAGTCTGACCTCTGCATCCTTTCCCTTTCACAGCAAACATCCAAACAAATAGGCTATGTTAGCACGGAAATTCTCTGTTGGGAAGCACTTGCACTATACAGCGGTTGACTGCGCCGATCATCAAATAATTTTATATTCACGTTTAGGCTTGAAGCAAAAATGTTATAAAACAGGCAGGGGGAGAGGGAGAATTTCAGTTGGACGGAATTTAGGGCTATCACAGCCAGTAACCCTTATATTAACCGAATAACCTATCTCCTCCTCTGCTCTTCTGTCAATGTATATCCCCTCTGTTTCCTTCACTCTCTTTCGCTCTCTTCTATGCAACGTAGATGTCATGCGATGTTTTGGAAACAGTAAATATTTATTGTGTTTACATTCTCAAGACTTTCTACCCACTTTCATGTATTTTTGTATAGTCTAGAAAACCCGCATTAGTCTTGAAATATTGTATTCATCTATCTACTTGCCCGCCTCGGTAGCGTAGATGGTAGTGTGTCTGCCGCAAGTTTAAGAGGTCCCGAGTTCGAATCTCAGTCAGGGTGAGTTAACTGGATAAGGTTTTTCCCGGGGTTTTCCCTTATCCTCAAAGACGAATGTCGGGTAACTCTAAGTTCCATGTACCCCGGACTCATTTGAGCATCATTTTATTCATCATCCGATATGAATAAACGTTGGAGGACGTAAATTACAAAAAAAGAAAAAAATCTAGTTACTTCAAAAGTTATTTTTAGTACCGTTTAACGCCCGTTCTCACTACATACGGCACCACAGGCGGTGAACACTCTCGATACAGGCAACATATGGGAAAGGAATTTTTGGGAAGGAAACAATCCAAGCTTAAGTTTAAAGCTCCTCCTGGGCATTACTAGTTTTGGGAATTAAAAAAAAGTGCCCATGGGAAAACTTCAGTCAGAAAAGACAGTTCTTGCGGGTTTTGAACCACGGACCTCCTTGAAGCGGTTACCATGCGGCCATCTCGTCCGATTTCAATAGATAAATAAATATATACACATACACAGCTTTATTACTGTTATAGATACAAATAACGGCAGTGAAACGTTTAAAAACTGTTCGCTAAACACTGTCCTTGAAATGTTGTGTTTTTTCCACCCATCGCGAAAAACAACTGAAGGTTGTAGTACGTCAAAAAATGAAGGAAATTATTGGAATCTTCAATACGAAGAATACCTCGGGTATGGCGATGCCACAAAAATGTTATTTGGATTGTCCTTTATTGCGAAGATGTACTTTTTTGCGTTTACATTTTTCTCATTAACAGTTAGAAAAAGTTATAGAAAAGTTTTGCCGCATAAAGAGCATTCCAGGGGCTATTCTCACAAAATTCAATGATATATTTCAAATATGTTATATTTTAGTTAAAGCCGCTAGAGCCGTTTTCCAGAAAATAACAGAACTTCTAGCCTTTAAAGGTTACTTTCTTGAACACCTTTGTGTTGCATCTTTGAAATATATTGAAGCTTGGCATTTATCCAAGATTTCGTTTTTGTTTTGTTACCCTGTTTACAAATTAAGATCGTTTTCTAAAAACGCTTCTTTTATTCAGGGGCTTTAAAACATACATACACGGTGAAATCTCGGCATGGGTATTTGGATGTAATGAAATACTTGCTTTCAATAGAAGATATGTGGTAGAGAAAATAAAATATAATTTTAAGAACGTTAATAAATGTGATACCACTATTTATTCTGGCAGTCCTGAGGTCATTTATCATTTCCTACTGTTATTCCACCACTAAAAAGTAGAGACGTCACCGTTTAAAATTAAAGAAACAAATCATTTCTACTACATTAAGAATGACTATGCGGAATTATTATATACGTATGTTCAGGATTAGGTACTAAGAAACTATCCCATGTTCAGCTTCTTCAACTGTTTTCTCTACGACCAACATCTCTCGCTGCTTTTGGTGAACTAGCTTAGAATTTTGTTTCATTGCATAGCCCCCTTTAATTTCTCTGGCCATATTGATGCAAGTGCTTGCTGATTGTAGAATTGTTGACGCTGGATTTATCATTTTTACATTATTAAATGTACATTCTCTCTCAAAATAATGTATCCGAACTCTGTGGGAGACGGAAAATGATTCTGGTTAAAGAAATATTTCCTATCTCTAATCTCTGCTTCATATAACCTTGCCCCGCTGACATGTACCACTCCGCGTGCAACTACCTTCCCCCTCATCCTAATTGGCTAATGCTTTCGCAACATAGGCGGTGCCTTCCCGTCACATTTAAACCTGCAGTAAACGTCATAATAATTGCCAGGAAGATAGATAAAGTCATACAAATAAGAATATGAAGCCATGCAAAAGTAATGAAGTTTATAATCAAACTGAGCAATTTGAAACTGAATAAATGAGCAATGAAACTGAAACAAGTTTATAATGAAAGGCCTTCGACCTTTTCCACTGCGATCTTTTTTAAACCAACAGACATACCTTGCAAAAATGCCTGTCTTTCAGTCTTAAAGGTCGTGCCACGCCATACTTGCCGTGTGTCCTTCATTCACCCAAGTCTCGTCAAGGAAGTATATTTTGCGACTTGTATCTCGGTACAGTCTGACTGTCCTTAAATAACGTCTTCGCCACACAGCAATATCGCCCCTGGAGTGGTAAGTTTTCCTGTTGTCTCAATTTCACGTCGCGATGTTCCTACGGACCTAACACTCACACCTGTAAGTTCAGAGCACAGCTGTTCGACTTCTCTCACTGACAAAGACGGATTCTTCTCTTTGAGTGCATTAAGCGCATGCACCAAAATTCTTTTTTCACCGCTTTGTAAAGGTTTACTTTTGCGATGCTTCAGCGCAAAACTGGCGGTAGACTCTGCCATTATACATATAATAAGTACACGCGCAATAAACGATCAATAAAATAATTTAGCTCTCGCACTCGGCACAGCACACCTTCGAATGGTGTTATATGAATAATCCAGTTTAAAATAAGGTCAGTGATAAAAGTCATATAAACAAATATGTCATCACTACCGCTAAATCACGTGCTATCGTGTCATATTCGAGGGTTTGAGAGCAAAGGAACCTCCTCTTTACTTCGTTTAAGAATTAACATGCATTTCAGATAAATCAACTCTGTTGCGTAATATATTTAATTAAAACAGTTACGAAAATATAAATTTTTCAATTCTCTTCCAAAATATAAAGATATATCACCATGTTAAATAACGAACTAATTTTTACCGCACAACAAGTTATACTGCAACAAAGATTAGTCGGGAATACAACCCAGGGTATCTGGACTGAGAAGTTAGAGCACTAACCACTCAAACGTAGAGGCAGGAGTATCTTATTTTTTTGCATTTTATTTACGCGTCATCTCCAATTTTGCTTATATGAATATATTTTGTCTGTTACAGCGAATGTTCCAAGTTGATTACTAAGATCTGTGTTATTCTATCTTCTATGTAGTCTAGAATCGTTAAAATATGTTATAAAATGCAGGTTTGTCACCATCATCTATCTTTGTAATTCTTTGTCACCCAGACATTTGATATAGAGCAACTGGAACAGCTGGTGTTTTGTAACAGTGGAATAGTGTTTTATAACACTTTAGCTGCTTTTCCTCTATTGTGTTTTTGTTTATGATCTCTGAATCATTTTGTAGATGCGGTGAGATGTTACTGTTTTATATCTCACCGAAGATAATTTTACAGCTCATGTGTACAGTTGAAAAGCCTTACTTGTTGAATCATTTTATTTACTTACGAAACTTTTATCGTGTTCACCAGTTGAAATGAGAGCAATAGCAATAGCCACAGAAAATGAAAGATATCCAGAAAAAGAATGGCTCCGAATATATACAGATGGATCCTTTATCAACAAACAAGATGCTGGTGCAGGTGTATACTGCAAACATTTCGCACAGTATCTAACACTAGACGAAACTTCAAACCATTATGACGGAGAACTAACAGCCATAACAGCAGCACTGCTGAACGTCTTGTACAGACCGTACATAAAGCAAAACATAGTTATCTTAACAGATTCAAAATCGGCCATAGATGGGATTGTAAATTATAAAACAAGAAATATCAAAGAAATAAGAAGTTTAATTAAAGCTGTTGAATCAAGAAATCATGTCACCCTGCAATGGATTCCAGCCCATGTTGGACTTTTAGGTAATGAACATGCTGACCAACTAGCAAAAAAAGGTGCAATTCAAAATATAAAACCTGTAAGACAAATTGAAATTAATAAAAAATTAAACAACATTAAGCTACATTTTAAAAGACAGCAGAGACTTGATGAAGAAGATAAACTAAAACACAAGGATTATAAGAACATTGGAGACAAAACTGACATACAAAAATTGCCAAGAAAAACTGCAGTGGCCCTATTAAGAATGGAAACTGGCCATAATTGTCTTGCAGAACATCTTTATAAAATACACTGCATACCCACACCCAAGTGTACTATCTGTAAGGAGGATGTCATCATGAACGAACACCATTTGGACAAATGTAATGGTCTCAAAATTGAGAACCTACAGGCTTTATATTGGGAAGCTAGGGGAAAAATGACGTAAATCAACAAATCCTCAGTGCCATTAGTCAACAACAACTTTTATCGTGTTTGCTTTCTTCGGAATTTCATTATTTATATCTCTATTTTTGATATTTAAAATTATATTTTTTGTTAAAATTGATGTAGTTTAAAAGTATATCTTTCTAAATCATCTTTATTGCAAATTATAGTCTTTTTATCATACAAAAATGCTTTTATTTAATGTATATACATGCATTATGTAGTTCTATTTATATTATCATTTGGTATTTGTTTATCATTCATGTACAGGTTAGTAAAATTAGGGAAGATCTGCAGTCTTTTTTAATTCTTATGTTAGTAACAATGTCGTTCTTAGTTATTTTTATTGATTCATAAGCTTCGTTTTCCCTTCTCCTGAAAGACGAATGTCGGGTAACTCTAAGCTCTATGGACCCTGGGCTCATTTGAGCATAATTTCACCCATTCCATTCATCGTCCGATATGACTAAACGTTGGAGGACGTAAAATAAAAAACAAAAATAGTCGACATAAGGGTAAAATTAAATTAAATAACATTAAAGTGCTCAAAGGTATTCCGTGGTTCATTATTCATCACAAAATCTCTCGGATGCGAGAGCCCCTAGTGGTCTACCGGGGAAATATAGGTGTCGAATGGAGAATTTAATGTCAGGACGGCACGTTGGCCAAGGTAGCTCAATGGGTTAGAGCGACTGGACAGAAACCAGGAGATCCGTGGTTCAAATCCCGGGCATGGCATTGAATTCTTCATGTTGACGCTATCTATCAACAACCTTAGCCTACATACGGCTAGTGTGAAGAAATGATTAATTTCCATCAATTGACTATAACCCCATATACATGTTTCATGTTATTTAATATGCTATAGGTAATTTGGCAAAACTATATTGTACAAGCTAAGTAAAGAAAATTTTTCATCAATAACATAAACAAGAGACATTTTGGGAGGGGTATGGTGCTAGCCACATCATATTCACGTATCATTTGGATCATCTTACATCTCGGTAGTGCGCATGTGTCATGAGGTCGTCAGTCGAGTTGGTCGCCCCAGGCTATCAGCGCTTTTGGTGTCACAGATGATAATGATGATGATGATGATGATGAGTATTTATTATTATTATTATTATTATTATTATTATTATTATTATTATTATTATTATTATTATTATTATTATTATTATTATTATTATTATTATTATTATTATTATTATTATTATTATTATTATTATTATTATTATTATTATTATTATTATTATTATTATTATTATTATTATTATTATTATTATTATTATTATTATTATTATTATTATTATTATTATTATTATTATTATTATTATTATTATTATTATTATTATTATTATTATTATTATTATTATTATTATTATTATTATTATTATTATTATTTTATAAACTTTTTGTCTTAGCTTCTAAAGTCGTTTATATACGTGATTTAAAGTTAAGTTCCCTTCAGAGAGGCAGATAGATACTCCTGACTTGCTATAACTCAGCTGTGAAGCACCCATATGGCCAGTAAATTAAGATCTCGGCGAATGAAAGCACGTTGTTGTGACGGGTGATTTGAAAGCGGTCTGTCCGGCCGGCAATAGCTCCGAGCATCGTACGAATATACTCTCATATTCCTTGGCCCATTAACTTTTATGAAAGTGCTCTTCTTTACGACCAACCTAAATTCTTTTTCTCTTTCTACTGTTACAGAGTGCTGCTGTGCATCCCTCTCGTAAAACGGTGAGTAAATTCTGCATATTGTCTTATTTTATGTGTTGGTATGACTGCTTGCTGCGTGCTATAATGATTGGCTACATCATTATTGCTTGTGATAAAGTGCGTATTAACGTACAACAATAATCAGAACCGTTCAAATGCTCCTTCAAAAGGGAAGCATGCATTTCCTTAGTGTGTAAATACCGTTAACTGGTGAGTAATGCTTTAATTTGTCACTTATTTTGCTGGCTGGTTAAGTTTTTAATAATAAGACAAGAATTTCACATTTTACGTTCACATGACGTTCTTTACTCACTCTTCTACAAGATATTCTAAACTAATTCCGTTCTTATTGTACATTTTATTGATTGAGGTAAACTTTATTACCAATAAAATTGAAGACATGCGCGGAAAAACGGGCTAACCCTCAAAATAAAATAGTTTGCGATAAGTGCTGCCCTCTGTTGTTGCGGCAGAGAGCTATCTTTTCTTGTTTTGGTTTATCCTCCAGGAATCAACCATATTGCACTAAATAAAGAGTTGAAGTTCTTGCATTTTGTGATTATTGCATTATGCTATTCGTATAATATAAAAAATGGGCACCTGTTTATACTCTGTACCTGCCATCTAGTGGCTGGCCATATATCTGTGCCTTGTGAGCGTGACTTCGGCCTTATAGAAAAAAAAGAGGGCAAGCAGCTTACATTTATGCCCGCCTCGGTAGCGTAGATGGTAGCATGTCTGCGTCACGTTCAAGAGGTCCCGAGTTCGAATCTCGGTCAGGGTTAATTACCTAGATAAGGTTTTTCCGGGGTTTTCCCTTATCCTTCAAGGCTAATGTCGGATAACTCTAAGCTCCATGGACCCTGGACTCATTTGAGCATCATTATACCCAATTCATTCACCGTCCGATATAACTTAACGTTGGGGCGGACGTAATTTAAAAAAAAAAACTTACATTTATGTTCCAGATCAGTGGATTGAGTTAATGAAAAAAATCATAGTAAAGAATCCTTTTCATTATTACACAAATATAACTATTTGTAACAAAAACTTCACTTATCTTAAGAAAATGATGTCAATTTTTCTTATTGAGGTCGATTTCACAAAAATTTGCCCGCATCTTCAGTCAATAATACTTGACACTTCGTTGTCAATAACAAATATTTATGCAATATTTATTGCTTCACTGTAGCTAGCTTCATTTTTTACGTAATCCTTTTCATGTTGTTAAAATGACAGCTAATATGTTTATCTTGCAAAGCCTTTTCTCGATAAAAAACAGAAGAGAACAGTTTCAGAATCTGTGTAAAAGGTACTCTTGAGCAAGGTGACATGCATGAAAGTATTTAAAGACCACCCGTTTAAGTTATGTTTTAAAGTACTTACGGTGGTATTGAGGATTATGACACTTTGAATATTAGAAGGAAAATATCTGGCAAACTATAATTTATTTAGATGACATTTCCTGTAAAATACAATGGTCCAAGACCTGTAAATCCTGCGAAATTAAAGAAATTACAGAATCTGATGAACTATATCCTACCAATTTATCATGAGTACTATAAAACTCTTAAATCTGAGACCACAGCGTCTCAGAATACTACTGATGAAGCACTTTTGATCAGCTTAAATTCAGCTCTAAGGCCTGTAACTACTTTCCAAAATTATATACTTATTGAAAAGTGGAATAATCCAAAGTGTACTTCGTTTAAAAATGCCAAAAGACATTTAATTATTAGTTTTACCTAAAAAGTATGTAAAAATGTATTTAGAATAAAACTTGAGTATATGCTGACAAAGGTTTTCACCTTATTTTTCTAATTTTATTTTTATGAATGTTATTATATCAGTCATTTTTTGGGGTCTATTAAGGACAACACTGATAAACTATACTGTACTCTTGAGACTCGTTCTCAGAAATGAAATAAAATAATGTTGACAATTTCGTTGAGCCTCATTCACAAAACACGCTTTTTCTCCATTTTTAGAAAATGTGGGTTAACCCGTTTTTCCGGGCATGTCTTCAATTACAAATTTCATTATTTAAAGAGATACGCAAATTTTATAAAAGCGGATCGCTGTGTGATTGCTTCGAAATACTTTTTGTGTAATCACGAGGGAAAAAAACGAATGGTAACTTGGTACTTGAAAATACCTAATATATTGTACTCACATGGCATTCTCTACTCTTGTAAAACTACTTCTTTAAACACTATTTCTCTGTCTACTTCATGTTAATCGAGGGAAACCTTTGCAGCAATTATGATCTTATTGCTTATTTTATTATTACAAGGTGAATGTGGGAATACAGTAGGTTTTAAACGATAGTCAAATACTTAAGGAGCTGGTAGCTATGTGATGTCCTTTAAATTCCCTTCTCTTTGCATAATAAAAGGACAAAGAAAACAATAAGAGGTATTGTTGTTTGAGCAGACTAGTACAAAATTAAAAATGATTAAGAACTAATACTTCGAAAAACCTTCATTCCACAAAAAAATTGTTTTAACATGCTCTACATGCTTTGTGTAGTAAGATTTTGTCTATCTTTACCAGTTATACAAATGCCATCCAGAATGAAACAAATTTCTGATAGAATCCCCCCACCCCAAAAAATATATACATTTCATTTGTTATGAAAATATCTTAACTATCTTGCTGCCGTACGTCGATTAGATCGAAGGTGCCCGCTCGGTGCTTAACTGCTTACCTCAAATATGTCGGCAGCGGTGAAAAGAACCAGTCTTCTGCTATGGTAATGTTAGCTTTTAGAAAAAAAAGTCATAGCAGGTGTAATTTTAGAGCAAAATAAAAAATGTAAAACGTAAAATTTGCTAATTAATTTCTGTTGAATACTCTATTGACTAACAAAATCATCATATAGCAAATATATATCCAGGAAATGTTTAATTACAAGGAGTATTAATTTTGTGATTGTAATTTGAAATGAAATGTTACTTTTTTTTCGCTTGTTCCATTTGTACTCCGCCTTTAACTACTATGGCCATATCGTCGGCCGTTCTCCTTTGGAACATACCGAAGGTGTTAACTCGTTATCTTTGGTTTTTAATCATTACATCACACACACATTCCAGACTCTGGGGAAAATGGGGAATTATCTTGGTCGGAGAAAAAATCCCCACTCCCACCGCCGGGAATCGAACCCGGGACCCCTAGCACGGTAGATAGTTGCTCTGCCGACTGAGCAACGGGGCCAGCCTGTTACATATTTCTTTTGAAATAACATGAATAATATTTAGCACTACAAAAATATACTACATTACAAATAAAAGTTTTAAACAATCTTAATAAGTGTGTTATGCTGCATAAAAATTATACAAAATTTAACTCACCATTATCAATGACGTTATGGTGGTTTGCATCAGTATATTCTATCGTCGCTGTCCCCGCCTCGGTAGCGTAGATGGTAGCATGTCTGCCTCGCGTTCAAGAGGTCCTAGTTCGAATCTCGGTCAGGACGAGTTACCTGGATAAGGCCTTTTCCTGGGTTTTCCCTTATCATGAAAGACGAATGTCGGGTAACTCTAAGCTCCATGGACCCTGGACTCATTTGAGCATTATTTCATTCATCGTCCGATATGACTTAACGTTGGAGGACGTAAATTAAAAAAAAATACCGTCGCTGTTATACAACACGAGTAATAACATTATATAGCAATACTAAGAATTCTCTACTTACATATATAAACATAGAAATAATTACTAATCACGTATGGGTTCAGAAATTAAGGCAGAAAACATTAACCATATAGATAAACCTTACTTCTCAAAGTTAAGCATTTCTAGCCGCTTTCTTGACTGTCAGATTATTGTTATCGATATCACACTTGCCATAATATGAAATAAATTTGTCATCATTTCTCTCTGGTATGAAAACATCGCGAGAATAACTTGCCACGTTCGTTTTTACAAGTTGTAAACTTAACTGAACAGGATACGGTCAATCTATAATGGTGAGGGTTGGAAATATCGTCATTCAAATATCAAAAGATTCCTTTTAATGACCAAGAAACACACTTTTAGAAAGAAGAAGGTTTGCTCTTTTCATTGTCATAAAAGACATTCCTAGAGGATGTTTGAAAAGTAGGTTTAGAGCCTCACAAACATTGCGTCGATTAGATTGACGATGACAGTCTTCGCTCGGTGTAGTACAGTTGATTATATCGATGGTCGGCGATTTAGAGTAGAAACTCTGTTCAGGAGGGCAGCAGCAAGAGGGTTAAACTTACGTATAATGAAGGAGATTTAACTTGGCACTTTTTCCACTATCCTTGTCTAGCACGGCCTCTGGGTTTCTTTACCTGAAACGGTCAGTTCCTTTCAAAGCGCTATTGTATTCCCTAATTACCTGCTGTGGTATGAGGGTAAGCACACGCAGGTATCAGTGGTGTTGCTAGTGAAGTATTGGTTGTTAACGTTTTGGAAATGTTTGGGAATAATTAGATCTAGGAGGGTGGAAAGAAAGGGAAAACCTATAAGATCAGATGGTAGGGAAATTGTGATTAAGGTTCATACATTTTTACAGAGGAATGTGAGGCCCTAAAATGCAAAAATCCAACTATATCGATGTGTGGAGCATAATAAAATTTAGATTTGCAAAGAACTCACGCGGAGGAAAATTTCTGACGGGGCGACTAGACGTTGTGCAAAAAATTCGCAGTTCTAAGAAAAATGAAAGAGATAAGGGTTTCCGGTGCCCCTATTATTTACTTAGATGAAACATGGATCAATATAAATTATACAGAAACAAAGTGTGGAAAAATGAAGAGAACGATTTTGAATTTCCACTACGTATCCTAATAGGCAAGGGCCAGCGTGGAAGTTCGAAGGGTTTCTTTCCCAACGTTCTTCCGAGTTTTAAATGAAAATGAAGCTAAGACTGTCATGAAGAAATGGATAGTGAAGCATTTAAATTTTTTTTTTATTAATCAGTTGTTACCTAACATCTCCCTCAATAGTGCTTTAGTAATAGTCAACGCATATCATTCCATTCAAATTAACAAGGCTCCAATATCATTACTTAAATCAGTAATGCAGTCATGACTCCATGATAATATTGAATTTGGTCCACATTGTATCAAAGCTGTACTACACGAAATAATAAAGCTGAAAAAAGTCGGTCTCAAAATTTATGAAATAGATCGTATAGCGCAAATACACGACCAGCTGTAATACGTACCTCCGTATCATTATTCCTAAATGCTATAGAACTTATATGGACACAGATAAAAAATGTTCTCTCAAAGAACAACATATTATTTAAGCATTGTGACGTAAAAGTGTAGTATGATACTGTAGTAGGTAAAGTGTCCGAACAAATCTGGCGGGGAGCTTGTGAATACGTTAAAAAGATACAACAGTTTTATTGGGAGAAAGCTGGATTAATAGATGAAATTAGTGATAGGTTCATAATTAATTTAGAAGATGATTCAGATAATGAGCATGAATATTTTGAAATTTCTTACAATAAAGAAGGGGAATAGGAACCAAATTTGGAGGACGAAGAAGGATCATTCGCCACTGACGTGTCTGCCCTGCCTGGCAGACCATAAAAGAGGAGCGGGTTAGAAGGAGATCGCGACTGCGTATTTCTTTCTCTTTCTAAAATGTGCATGCAGTAACCTCCGACAAACAGTTAACCATTTAATCTTTGAATATAAAGACACACAACAGCAGAGATCTCTATTGGTGGCAGAAGTGCACAAACAAGGAGGAAAATGGCCCATAACCAACCAGGAACTTATCACACAATAATTGAAACCATTTTGCATATATATTCATTCAATTAACTCATAAAAAAGTAGTTAACTTTAAATTCAGTATATTTATAAATATACTAATAGAATTATAGATAAGACTACAAACATACTATAAAACAATACAATGCAAGAATTGGCTAGTAAACTAGAGAAAGGAACTACCAACATATAGGTTAGAAAAAGCTCAAACTGTATATATCAAAAATAAATTAGGAACAAGTCTGTTAAGCTTATAAATTTAAAATTGAATCTGTAAATTAACAATCAAATTATGTATTGTAATGCATGTAATATTACCATGTAATGGGGCATGCAGTTGATACCAATAAAGAGAGAGAGAGAAAAAACTATAGTATGGTATGGGGAGTTTTTGTTGAAAGTGTTCGTGTTGCATCCTTGGACTGCACTCAAACAACAAGTTTGCTATGTAACCGTCTTTCAATTTTGAGTTATGCTACACACACACACACACACACACACACACACACACACACACACACACACACACACACACACACACACACACACACACACACACACACACACACACACACACACACACACCTGTCTCTAAACAATGCTTTTCTGGTAGAGAAAGTAAAACGTTTAATTATTTAAAAGTTTAAAACAAAAAAACTACACAAAAATAAAAGAAGTACTTTCAAAAATCTTATCGCCAAAAGAAAATGAAAAAGAAATATTTGGCTTAAATTCTGATCTACAATTCTGATTGCAGTGATACTTTATATATCTTTTATAGTTTGTCAATTACCCAAGATGAGTCAAAATGAAATGAACTTCACAGAATATTCCCAGAATATTAAATATGTATATTTTCTTTGTCGTGCATATATTTTAACTTGTAGTATTCTCAATAAAAATCGTTAAAGACATTTTTGACAAAATCGCCTAAAAAGTTTTGAAGTAAAGAATAGTTTGAAGTGGGGAGAATTTTGTTTAAATCTTTTGTGTCGTATACTTGAAAAAGTTGAACTTCCAAGGGTGGTACTTAACCGGCTTTTGCCTTTGAGTTATGCTGCTTGCATACTCACACAGAGATCATTTTCTAAAATTCGAGTTCTTTGGTCCAATGCAGACGAATTAACGTACCAGTTCGCCATTAGTAGCAATCTTACCTGATGTAGAAATAAGTTAGATACTGCGAGTAAGAGTCAGGAAATATATAATTATTGAACTAGACTATAATTCTCCCTGAGATACAATTTATGTCAAAGATGATTAAATGCTCCAGATTTCTACAAATAGGGGTTGAAAATTTCAGTAGGGCTAGTTCGTAAGCATTGTATTTCACAGTATGTATATCTCAAGTCGCTAAATGTGTGTCCCAAATATCCCATAGGTCTATTATTACAAAGGGTTGAACATGAAATATAGGGATAGTTTTTAAAACATTCAAGTTACCATTTGATCAGAAATGATTTTTGGAATTTTCAAGATGACCTTTGATTTTTTCCAAGTCCTACAGTAGAATTGAGCAACTTTTAGTAAGAGGTTTAAATTAGTGGAGATTCCTATGTAAGAGAAGTGGCGTGGGTATGTGAGTTGAGTTGTAAGGCCATCCATAATTTTCGTTGGACCACCTGGTATAAAGAGAATTTATAATTGTATGTAAGAGGTTAAAAATAACGGTATTGAAATTTTGAAAATTGTGATAATATACGAAAAATCGCATTGCTGAACGAAATCAGAGGAAAATACATATGAGAGGTGATAAACGATCTTTAGCCCTTTGTGTTGCAATTAGCTGTAACCAAATATATTTTCGTTATTCATATTAAAACAATTTTGAAAATGTATGACGTGATACGTCCCTAAACACAACCGAATTAAAAGAATGTCTTACTGCTTATGTTTATGAGAAATGACCAGGTTTTACAATGGTGAAAGACTTAATCCGAATGCAATGGCTCCGCTACCTCGTGATTTGGCCCTAAATTCGATTTCTAGGGCCGGCCAATTGATAATGGTTCTTTCATGGTTTTCCCTGGTTGGCAAGGTTAATGCTGAGGTGGTTCTGCCACGAACCTCCTTACCCCCTTTCCTATAATTTTTCTACACCTCTCATGTTTCCCGCAGGCTTAGGGTCGGTCGGTGTTGGTCGATATCAGACATATAGTGGAGATGCCTGTAGGTTGGTAGTCTTGTCTGAGCCGCCTCAGGTGGGTCGAGTTCTCGGCGTTATCCCCCAACATCGTGCTTCCCGGTGTGATCAAGTGACAAAGCTTGGAATTGTTAGAGACGTCTGCGCGTCTTGACCCTCCTGTAGCTTCCTGTGGTTCCTTTACCTAGGGGAGGTAAGCACAAAAGATACGCGTTTTATAGAGGTGTGAGGTTCCCCTCTTCATAGCTCCTCTACATAATAGGTGTGAATAGAGAAAGTAAAAATGTATTCATATGCCCATACATTCTCCTTAAAGATTATTTTGATTACTATGTGTCATACTAATATTACTATCACTACATACATCTATTCATTTTGTATAAGCTTAATGTGAAAGTATATTTCCATAAATTTAATAACTGTAGTTTGCCACACCAGCATCGCACGGTATATTATGATGACCCTTAAGCAAAACAAAGGAGATAATGCATTATTTGACCTTGTCTTAAACCGTGTATAAAACTGAGAACAAAGGCGTTAAATAATGTTTGTGTTTACTTCACCGTTTCATATTCGTTTCACTTCCAGTTGTATTTGTTATTTTAAATTGCTTTGACAGCTTGGTCATAGAGCAACTATTTATTATTTAAAACAATTGATTGTATTACATACAAAGGCAGTTTGAACTTACCCGGAGTTAAACAAAGGATTGTTTTGGCTTATCTCTTTAAGAACCATATGAAGGAAGAACAGCTGATGTCTTTCCTTACCATGTGTAACTTGTTTTGTTGTTTTTGGTTTCATGGCTGGTTCCATTTTCCTCTAAGCTACTTGGAAAAGTAGTTTATGACGTCACGAAAAGGTACTGCATATTACGTAGTTGCTTTTTTTTAGATAGAGTCAACCTGAAAAATACAATGCCATGGCCGGGTTTTGAACCATGGATCTCCTGGTTTCCGGCCAGTCGCTCTTACCCCTTTAGCTACCATGGCCAACGTGCCGTCCTGACGTTAAATTCTCCAAATGACTCATATGTTTCCCGGTAAACCACTAAACTTCGAGATACGCAGTTTGTGGCGACTTACTATTGTAAGTACTTGAATCCCAGGCTTTTTCACTAAACTCTTATTATTTAAGTTAATTGATGAAAATTAATCATTTATTCTCATTAGCCGTATAATATGGACTAAGGTTTTTTTAATGTCAGGACGGCATGTTGGCCATAGTAGCTCAATGGGTAAGAGCGACTGGATGGAAACCAGGAGACCCGTGGTTCAACTCCAGGCCGTGGCATTGAATTTTTCAAGTTGACTCTATCATAAAAAAAAGCTTGGCCTATATACGACTAGTGAGAAGACATGATTAATTTGCATCAATTAAATTATATAGTCTATATTTATTGGTCACTTCGGCAGGTCTATCTGATTCTTCATTGCCTTTGGTACCACTGTGAGACGGAATCCACGCAAAAAATGACATTGTAAATTGAGTTTGAATTTCCCAAAGTAGCTACTTATCAGAGCGGCCTCTTTAATGCTTTGGAGACAGCTTTAGTGAGTCAGTAAATATAAGAAGTTGCTGTGGCTTAATTGGTTACTGTCATAAAGAGCTCACAGTTCACTTTAATTCTGATATCTGGTGTTGTCTTTGAACATCCAACCTCGTTGTGATATATCCACCGGTATAGATAAATTTACGCTTAAAATGCTCACATTTTATTTCTTGGGAGACTAGTCTGTATATGGATGCATCTGTGTGGAATGTGTGATAGTATATAGCATCTAAGTTAAGTTGGAGAAGATTATTTTCAATGGTGGTGTAGCTAATTGAGGCCGCGCCCTGGCTGAGTGGTTAGACCTCCTGGCTCTTATCAAGACGGTAATAGACTGGCTTCGATTCCCAGGCAACCGCAAACTGAGATTTGTTGGTGGAACACTCCACGGAGGCGCCCGCCTTGGTAGCGTGGTGGTAGCGTGTCTGTCTCACGTTCAAGTGGTCCCGAGTTCGAATCTCGGTCAGGGTGAGTTACCTGGATAAGGGTTTTTCCGGGTTTTTCCCTTATCCTGAAAGACAAATGTCGGGTAACTCTAAGCTCTAAGGACCCCGGACGCATTTGAGCATCATTTCATTCATTCCATTTATCGTCCGATATGACTTAACGTTGGAGGACGTAAATTACAAAAAAAGCTCCACGCAGGAGCTGGTTTTCTCTAGGTTTTCCGGTTTCCTCCGCTAGCATTCCACCAACTGCTCCATCATCATGTTTGCGAACATTCTTCTCGCCCTCATACTATCATTCACTTCCTTCACCAGGCATTGGGCTGATCAGCCATCCTGGTTCTCTATCAGATCCAAAGCTTCGGTTCCTCAGGTTCGACCTTAAGGGATGGAGGAACAAGAACCCTCTAAAACCACTATAAGTGGTAAGAATAAGGTAGCTAATTGGTAAAACATCTTTAGCGTTATCAGAAGAACTTTCGGACCAAAGTTCTTTAGTGTATGTTCTTATTTTAAAACGAAAAGGTAACGACGGTCTAGACTTCGATACAACTTTTCCTTTGTATTTTTACAGAAGAGGCGTCGATATATTTCTTAGTTAAGTCTTAATAAAATCTTGAATGCATTTTTCAAGCTCAGTTCCACTCAGGAGAAATCTAGTGACGGTTCTAAGTTACTTTTTATCAATAAAGTGGTTATATGGCTGCTTCTAATTGCTCCTAAGCATATTCTAACAGTTATAACAGTTATTGTTTGAATTATATTTATTGTTTTAAAGCTGTTGGCTTAGCTGAGTGACATACCTGACTACCAAAGTCCGATTTTGTTCTAATAGTAGTTTGCTAGGTTCATAAAAGGAGGTATAAGTTAACCTGTAATGAAAACGTTTATTTCAAGGAAGAAATTTGTATTCACTGCTATAAGTGTGCTGACAGGATTATACAGAGTAATATGTTCAATGAAACTTTCCAGATAAAAATACTGCTTTAATAACTCTGGCCTCCGTAAGAAAGAGGAAGTACAAATGATCCTGGAATTCGTTATCATTTGTACGTCATGCTTGCCTTCCTTTCCCGTAAATCTTATCTTGACGTGGATTTGAAAACACATCAACATTTATCTCATCGTTTACACATTTCCTGGTCCATCATGATTCATAAGTTGCTTTTTATTTTATTCGAGACTAGTGCTCATAATTCCAGTGAAGGTGTTTATTGCTTTCCCGGAACATCTAGGAATTATTGGATGTAAAGTGTGCGATTGTTTCATTAGAAGGTAAGAGAATAATCTGTAGTAATATACAGAGAGGACGCTTGTGTGTATGTTTTATAGGGTACACCCGAAAGGACAATTTTGGTAGTTTTTCACCAAAGTTCCTGCTCTTCTGGACAGTCATAAGATTATGACTTCTAGTTTATATTCCTTAATGATTAAGACACTATTAAATCATATATAAGGCCAGGTTATGAACATGTAGGAGCCATAAAAGAATAGACTTAGGTAGAAGACTTTGGCCTTTGAGGCGGTAATCGGTGGATATAAAGGATCCTACACCGAAAGACCGATTTTGCTCCGGACTAGTGATCAGTAGGATAGAGCGACTCTGTTTCAGGGTCCAGCGATCAAATAAAAATACACTTTGCTTCCTTGATTTTCCCACCACTTTATTTATATAACATTTAGATTACAACTTTGCTCCCAAACAACTTGCTCGTTACAACGTTACCTTCCCCGAAAACGATCTACGATGAAGTGTCGCGCCTTTTTCTCCGTTCTCAGCGTCTTTCCCTACCGCAGACTATCTAGCACGCCCCTTTCCTATTTCCGTGACTATTCCGCCCGTATCACGTGATGCATAACCATTTTTATTGGAGGTTCGTTTCCCTACATTTTTACTCTTAATAGGCTTTCAACCCTCTGTCCCTCCTTTTTGACCTTCGGGGTCATGTGAAGAAATATTCAGACTTCTTCTCACATTCCTTAGCATTCCTTAGGGGAGTGTTTTCTTGCTCGCCCCTTGACACATTCCTGAAGTTAATGGCTTTTTTCCCCCAACTGCGGTTTCTGACCCGAACTGCGGTTTCTGTCTCAAAATGCCCTTCGGAGGAATATTGCAATTTTCTTTTGTTTGCTTATTTATTTATTTTTTTTTTTTTTTTTTAATTGGGAAAATTGTAAATTCCTTCGAAAGTCCCACTAAACAGTAATCAACAAAAATGATGTGAACTGGATTACTTCCTAAGTTACTTCCTATCGGCCTTCGCTCCATCAACGCGCGAACGAGCAAGGAGTTTTTTTTTTTTTTTTTTTTTTTTTTTTTGAGCTGTTACATATACACTGAACAAGAGACAAAATATATACATACATAGATATAAACATATCCTTAAATACATTGTTACCTAGCAATACCCTGAAATACATTGTTACATATATGAGCCCTTAAATATTTCTGTTTATTTGTATTTTACATTTCTTGTGCAAGCCTACACTTTCTTTTGGCATACAGAACAATTGATTTGCCTTCACTTTTTTTTTATTGACATATTTGGTTGGTGCATATTTGTCTTTTGAGCTCTGTACTTTCATTGCAATATTGTGGGTAATTAACACTCCGTACACTATCACACGCATCTCACTTGTGCATATCTTGCACAGATTTCTTTCTTCGTGCACTATCACACTCTTGTTATTTTGAATCACAAACATATAACTCGGATATCAGGAAATATAATTGTTTTTTTTTTTTTTTGTTACAATTGTGTCTTTATTCTTTTTGTGTAGACAAGGATAACTTTTGGTCTAAGCTCGGGTTCTTACTTCCCAAAAATTTCGCTCTATCTCTATACTTCAATCCTATTTGCGTCAAACAGTTAGCTTTACAATAATTTTTGCCTTACAGTTAATGAGGTCAGTGACTTCGGGATGCGTCAAATCATGGCTTGTCGTTGGCAATGGCCAATTCTCTAAAGGGTCTCAATGAAGATAAATTATACCTGCCTAATTTTTTGTTTGTCTTAACATCTTCTAACTCAAAAGAACGGTCACCGAATTGAGCAATGATCACAGCTGTTTTTTCCGTTCTTCCACAGAACAGAAAAAAGAGATTCCTTTTGTCTTTCGTCCAAGTGTGTGAGTCCATTCACTTTCTCCCCTAATTTGGAACGCATTTGTAAATTTGGGTCAAGGAAAGGACATGCGGTTTCTAAGGGTGGTTTTCCCTCCAGCTGTTTGGGTCTGTCACTCACACCCACTCTCATGGAGCCATTTATTACTATCGTGACAGGGGAAAAACTTGCTTTTTCGTGCCTGCCGAATAGGTCAGTTCCCTCGCCATTAATCAAGTCAAAACTTTTACAACTGTCATGTGTGCTAACAATTTCCTCAGTCTTTAAAATCGCAAGGTAAATATCTTTGCTTATATTAATGCATTGAACAAAAAATTGTTCCTCCTCCCATTGGTTTTCGGCTTCTGTTAATTGCATGTTGGGAACTGCCTGCTGGGAAAAAGGAATTGGAAACTCTTCGTTGTTGCCTCGAATAGTTAAAATTCTGGCTGGGTAATTAATCTTTGCGTGAAATGCTTGGAAGAAATCGCTTCCTAGAATAACTTGTACAGCCAAATGCGGTATTATCAAAAAAATGACTTCCATATGATTTTGGCCTAAAGTGAATGGAATCATAACTTGTTTTTGTATACGTTGTTTCTGTCTTCCTATGGCCATTAGTACGTACACATTTTTGGTGGGTAACGTTTGTAGGTGTATGCCTTTAGCTTCCAAGTGGTTAAAGAATTTTAGACTACAGACAGATGCCGTAGCTCCAGTGTCTAGCGTTGCCAGGAAAGTTTCATCTGCTATGGTGATCTCTATTTGTGGCGTTTCTGCTATGTCTTGCTGTATTGTATCTGAGTTCATGTTTCCAGCATTGTTTCCGACTGTCAAGTCTTTATCCTCATCGTGTATCTGTAGTTGCGCCATCGTATTTTTAGTGTTTCCATTCTTCTTAACATACCTCGAGGCAGAAAAAGGAAACGGTCTCCTACCCGAATTCAGTTTTCCGTATTGTGTATCGCACTTGCACCGTTTAGGGATGTGTGGGTGGTTGGGAGAAATGTCTGGTTCGCAAACCATTTTTGTTTGGGCCTTGCACCGTTGTAATTTGTCGTTGGGGACCTACTCCTATTTGTTTCTTTGTTTGTTGACTCATGGTTCTCACGAGGTGCTTGTTCTGCTCGATGGTCCGTCGTGTGTGGTCGGTTATCATGGTCATAACCATTATTGGTCCATCGGCGTCCTGCAGGATTTTCCCTGGGTGAGTCATTTTTGTATGGTCTTTGAAAAACATCATACCGTCTCTCTCCGATAATATGGTTGTCATTGGCGTGTCGTCTTGGATATGTTCGTTGTGTGCGCATGAAATTTATGTAATGTGTTCGCTGGGGATGTTGAGGATTTTCTCGGGGTTGTCTTTGGTGATATCGGGAATTGTGTCTTCTGTGGTCATACGCGGGTACCTGGTCTCTGTACCGGTCTCTGGAGTGTGTCTGGTCGTTATGTCTGGCATTTCCAGTGTTGTATGCCCTCGTCCCACTAAAGTTTTGGGCATGTTGCGACGTCCTGTCATCTCGTAGTCCTGGGTTCAGTTCAGTCCTGGGTGGTTCTAGTGCCGTCAAAAGTTCGATTGTCTCGCTAATTGTACTGGGTCGTGCGACAGTTAAATGATTTTTTATCTGTTCTGGGTAGTGACGCGTAACTAGACTAATAAATTCCTGAGGTTCCATGGGAGGGTCCAACATTTTACTTTGTTGCGCTAAGTCTAGAAAGTAATCCACCATGGATCGTCCTCTGTGTGGATATTTTCCTGTATTTATGTTCGTTCGGACAGCATATTGTGTTGCGCCATTCCAATATTTTGTTAAAAAGTGTTGTTTGAAGTCTGTGTAACTAGTATGGTCACCTACTGCTAGCCTAAACCAAGTCAGTGACCGCCCCTGCAAGCCTCGTTTAACTATTATCATCTTAAAATCATCTGGAATGTTCTTGAGCTGAAAGTAATATTCTAGGTCCATTATGTAACGCTTCGCGTTGTCTCTCACGTCATCAAATGTTGGCACGGTTATTTCATTTAACAAGTGCAAATGGTTAGGGTACCCGGTGTTTATACAGTTATTGTATATGCTCCCTTGGCTAACACTATTACATGTTTCCATAGGTACTGTTGAAGACGTGTTTTGGCACGTGTTCATCGGTCCCTGTCTTGTTGGTACACTTGAAATGTCATTACTCTGAGGTTGGTCATTACATATTTTTAAATCATTAAGAGCCTCTTTGACTGATGCCATTTCTCGTGCATGGTGTTCAATTCTTTTATCCGTTGAGCGTTGAGTTGCGTCTGCCTGTGTCAGGGTTGCTTTAATTGCTATCAATTCATTATGAGTGGAATTTTCTGCTTCTTTCTGCCTATTTTGTATTACGACACAGGTGTTTCGCATCTCCTCCCTCAACTGGGCATGCACATTATCATAATGCTGTGAAATCTGTGTAAGTTGCTCCCTGGTGGTTTCCATGTCCTTTTGTGTATCGTGCACCTCTGTGCGCAAATTCAAAAATTCTGCCTCTATAGTGGCCTGCCCTAACCTAATTTCTGCTAATTGCTTATTTTGTTCTTCTGTTTTACTTTCTAATTGTCTTTTCAACGTATTTGTGTGTTCTGCAATCTTTTCTTCTAAATTATTTTCTAACATGCTGTTTCTTGCTGCTATTTGCTGACTATGTTCTGACATTCTACTTTCTATTTGTTGACTTTGTTCGGAAATCTTAGTCTCTAGGTTGCTTTGGAGCTGCTGGAGCATCTGTTGCATCATAGCCGTGAGGCTGAGTGTTGCCTCAGGACTAATTTCTTGCACAGCGATATCTCCGGGCTGCCCTTGGATTTGTTCCTCCATGTCTGCGCTAATTATCCTGCCACTTCTCAGGATCATACAAATTTTACACAGTCTGTAGTGTCACTGCCAGACTTGTCCTACACAGTGAGTGCCCCTTGTGGAAAGACTTTGGAAAGGGTACTTACTCGTGATGTTGTTGGTGTTTACCTCCGTCGGAAGTGGTGGTTGTTGCTGTCCTGTTGTTGTCGTGCTCAGCTAACCTTGTCCGCGGTGTCCGTCTACGATGTCGTGGTGTGATCTGCTGTTGCTCCGGGTGTTGTCTCCGGGCGGTAATCTCGTTCTCGGCGTCTGTTGCTCTGGGTGTTGTCTCCGGGCGGTAATCTCGTTCTCGGTGTGATGTTCTCGAAGGAGATGTTGGTAGTTGTGGAAGCTCGCTGGGTGGTTAAAACACGTTGGGTGCCATTTGAGGCGGTAATCGGTGGATATAAAGGATCCTACACCGAAAGACCGATTTTGCTCCGGACTAGTGATCAGTAGGATAGAGCGACTCTGTTTCAGGGTCCAGCGATCAAATAAAAATACACTTTGCTTCCTTGATTTTCCCACCACTTTATTTATATAACATTTAGATTACAACTTTGCTCCCAAACAACTTGCTCGTTACAACGTTACCTTCCCCGAAAACGATCTACGATGAAGTGTCGCGCCTTTTTCTCCGTTCTCAGCGTCTTTCCCTACCGCAGACTATCTAGCACGCCCCTTTCCTATTTCCGTGACTATTCCGCCCGTATCACGTGATGCATAACCATTTTTATTGGAGGTTCGTTTCCCTACATTTTTACTCTTAATAGGCTTTCAACCCTCTGTCCCTCCTTTTTGACCTTCGGGGTCATGTGAAGAAATATTCAGACTTCTTCTCACATTCCTTAGCATTCCTTAGGGGAGTGTTTTCTTGCTCGCCCCTTGACACATTCCTGAAGTTAATGGCTTTTTTTCCCCCAACTGCGGTTTCTGACCCGAACTGCGGTTTCTGTCTCACCTTTCATTGAGAATACCATAAAATATAAACTTAATTGTTACTTTGATACCGAAATTAAGGGATGCAGTGTATAAAGAATCGTAATGGATTTCAAAGGTGTCTTGTATATTTGTTACGACACGAACAAGTGCAGTTGGTTGAGTCGTGTAACAAAAGACACGGGAAAAGCAGAATTCTAAGCGATAGCACTTGACTTTGTTGAATGAGGTATTCTTCAGACCTTTCTTAATGGCATGACGAAATAGTCACAAAGGAAATCTTTGGTTGAATAATGGGCTTTGAGACAGAAACCGCGGTTCGGGTCAGAAACCGCAGTTGGGGGAACAAATCCATTAACTTAAAGAATGTGTCAAGGGGTCGAGGAAGGAAACACTCCCCTAAGGAATGTGAGAAGAAGTCTGGATATTTCTTCACTCGGGTCAGAAACCGCAGTTGGGGGAAAAAAAGCCATTAACTTCAGGAATGTGTCAAGGGGCGAGCAAGAAAACACTCCCCTAAGGAATGCTAAGGAATGTGAGAAGAAGTCTGAATATTTCTTCACATGACCCCGAAGGTCAAAAAGGAGGGACAGAGGGTTGAAAGCCTATTAAGAGTAAAAATGTAGGGAAACGAACCTCCAATAAAAATGGTTATGCATCACGTGATACGGGCGGAATAGTCACGGAAATAGGAAAGGGGCGTGCTAGATAGTCTGCGGTAGGGAAAGACGCTGAGAACGGAGAAAAAGGCGCGACACTTCATCGTAGATCGTTTTCGGGGAAGGTAACGTTGTAACGAGCAAGTTGTTTGGGAGCAAAGTTGTAATCTAAATGTTATATAAATAAAGTGGTGGGAAAATCAAGGAAGCAAAGTGTATTTTTATTTGATCGCTGGACCCTGAAACAGAGTCGCTCTATCCTACTGATCACTAGTCCGGAGCAAAATCGGTCTTTCGGTGTAGGATCCTTTATATCCACCGATTACCGCCTCAGCTTCCAGAAAGTGAAAGCTACACTCCAACGCGCAGCTGTGAGGACAGACAGTTCGTGGATTGGAGCCGATTAGAGCCGTTATCTGGTTCTGTCTTGGTCAAAGGCAGACCAGAAGCGTTGAGAGAAGATATTTGTCGGTTCATATATACGCGAAGAACGAATTAAGTTTTATCGAGTAATAAACATTTCATAAACAGTAACTCTAATCAGTGATATTGGTAACCCTTGGTCAGCAAATTCAAGTTCGATGTTCTGATAAAAGAAGCAGTCATTAAACCAGTTTGAAACGGGCATTCCAGTGTCATTAAAACTATCCGTCTCATACATATCCACGCATACCCGGAGATAAACCTCATTGCTCAACCCTGAGCTAAGCACCATTTGCTTCAAACCGTCGCCCCAAGTGGAACTCTTTGTTCGCCAACATTTTAGCTTCAACTTACAGAAAATATATGCAAAAATAAAGCCAAAGACGCATTATACATAGCTGGTTACGATTTAGCAACTAAGTAAACATAAGATTCAACAAAACGAAATAATAGTACCATTAAAATGGTACTAAATTCCTTTGTGGATATTTTATTCAAATAACTGCAGATGTATGCAGTTATTTTAGGCACCTAAGCCTTTAGGAACAGCCGGCCTCGGTAGCGTAGATGGTAGCATGTCTGCCTCACGTTCAAGAGGTCCCGAGTTCGAATCTCGGTCAGGGTGGGTTACCTAGATAAGGTTTCTTTCCGGGGTTTTCCCTAATCCTTCAAGACGAATGTCAGGTAACTCTAAGCTCCATGGACCCTGGACTCATTTGAGCATCATTTCACCCAATGGGGGCGGTCGCAAATTAAAAAAAAAACCTTTAGGAAATGTTGCTGTATTTCTCGAGTATATTTGTAACCA
Source organism: Mantis religiosa (assembly GCA_030765055.1). Taxonomy (NCBI): domain Eukaryota; kingdom Metazoa; phylum Arthropoda; class Insecta; order Mantodea; family Mantidae; genus Mantis; species Mantis religiosa. The sequence continues at coordinate 316,130 of JAUKNK010000301.1, forward strand.
AACTTAAGGTAGTTGTATCCTGGAAACTGTGACCAACGCAATATAAAAATTTCTCAGCTTAGATTTATAATTATTCTGTTAACAATTGAGATTATGTTTCTCAATGCTTGCAATCTGTGCCTCACTACCAAAATATATTACTCAAGTAGACCGGGAGTGTCACCTCATCAGGATTAGGACCTTCCTACCTGAAAGCTTCTTTTTTTAGGTTTTCCTTAGTTCCTATAATTTAAAAATACCGGAGAAGCACCCCAAATTTAGATTTGGAACGTAACCTTCCCAAATTTATTTCCCCTATAATCACTTTATTTCATGTATTACCAGCGTCCACCGCCTTTGGTGTGGTACTATGCAATAACGACGTCTTAGACACTATTAAACATGAAACTTGGAAATCCAGTACTTTTCACTCGTTTGTCCTTACTTCGTCGAATATTATTTTCAGTGGTGTCTTCAAAAGAAAACTATAAAGCTTTTGTTATTAAATAATACGGAACCAAAGAGAATATACAGAATTTAAAATACATCTACTGTGACAAATTGTGTAAAACATCCTGCACCACTTTTTCAAATTTGAAAGTCTTTGGGGGAAGGTGAAAGCAATCAGAACTGCAACATTTTTGGATTTCATGTCCACTCCGTACATATTACGTTATTCAATTATCGTGGGAGCTTAAGGATGTTTTATCTATGCAGTACAACTATATTTATGCATACAAAATCCCTAATCCTTAAAAGAAATCTAGATTATTCCATTTATGTAAAACTAAAATTAATTAATATTTAAAACCATGGATTTGAAGCTAAACAGTTGTGAATCAAGCTATAACTGATGAAATTATCTTAATAATTTTTAAAGCTATGCATTTTATGAAATAGTGACAAATTTGAAATATTTTAATCAAAGGACTACGAAGTTCTGAAAAGCAGAATGTGGATAACGCGGAATGACACATTTGTGTACAGGTACAGGCAAGTTATTTAACGTTTCAGAGATGGTAATCGGCTGCTTACAGTTAAATATTCGACAAACCAGTGATCGTCACTGGAAGACCTGACCACCCACTCTCCAAGCGGTCACTCTGTGCACTGACCTAAGAACATCACAACCATCCTTACACAGCTGTGGGAAGAACAGTAACATTTTAGAAATAAATACTCTAAGAAGTAAACGCCAAATTCTAAATAGGAGACGAACACCAAGTTTTTCGATATGAAGTACGCCATTGTGTTAGCTGTAATAGAGTGAGTTGTTTTATCCAAAAGTTTTAAAAGGATCATATTTATATGTACATTGCAATGCATAAATGCATACGCATTAAAGGTACGTTCTAGTAGCTAATGCTAATAAAAAAGGCGTGTCGAGATGCAATCAGCTCCTTTAGAATGCATTACAGTAATAGCGGAGATTTCGAGAACAAAGCGAGCTCTTTATCATCTTTATTAGACACTTGACACGATTTATAAATGTCAAGCAACCCGTTACTCTGTTCATACAGCGTACGGACATTATTCAGTTGTCTTCCGCATTAGCGAAGTGCTGTTTTTTTACCATTACCTTTGTTTGCGCTTTGTCGCTAGATCTAATTCTGCAAACGATTGCATTTGAGTAAGAACTCTTTAATTATCACCATCACGGCATGAACTTCTTCTTCTTCTTTCTCTAACTCCTTTGTGCTGTTAAGCGTGGAGTACAAGCCTCTTCTACCCATTTCCTCCACTTTTCTCGGTCCATTTTCATTCTCTTCATTTCTGTCACGGTTTTTTCCCCTCTATCCTTCCTCAACTTCTCAATGTATTCCTGATACAACATGCGTGGCCTTCCCCTAATTCTTTTACCTTCTGGTCTTGCTTCTAAATATTGTTTGGGTTTTCCTTCTTCTGACATGCGGAGTACATGTCCATACCATTTAAGTTGTCTTTTTTTCAATATTTCTTTAACGGAGTGTGTACCCAGCTCTTCCCTTATTGTTACATTTCTAATCATATCTCTTCTTGTCTTCCCCACAGCTCGTCTTAAATATCTCATTTCCATAGATGTTATTTTGCTTTCTTGTTTCTGTAGGAGAGTCCAGCTCTCTGCTCCATATAATAGAATTGGTAGTATTATTGTTTTAAATACTATAATTTTTGTATCTTTTGTTATTTCCTTTTTTTTCCACAATAGTATTATTAATCTGATAGTAGACTGAATTGGCCTTTCTTATTCTGTTTAAAATTTCCTGCTCTATTTTTCCATCCTTATTTATAATTGTACCCAGGTATCCAAAACTGTCTACCTGTTCTAAGATTTCATCATTACATTTAATTTTAACTTCTTCTTCTTTCCTTCCTATATACATGGTTTTACTTTTGGGTATATTTAATTCTAAACCTTTTCTAGTTAATTCTTCTTTCCATTCATTTAGCGTTAATTGCAAATTATTATTACTATTTGCTATCAATATGTCATCAGCATATATCAACGATTGTGCCCAAACTGGTCTTAAATTTCTATATCCTATCATAGTTCTTGCTGTTCTTCTTTTGAAAATTTTCCATATTTCATCCATCACAATAATAAATAAGAGTGGGCTGAGACTATCTCGTTGTTTAACTCCTCTATTCATCAGAAATGGTTCTGATTCTTGTCCATCTAATCTTATTATCCCTTTTGGCTCTCGATAAACTGATTGTATTGCTTCAGTAAAATTCATAGGTACTTTTTTGTTCTTTAGAGCTCTCCAAATTTCTTCCCTAGGTATTGAATCAAATGCTGCTTTCAAATCTAAGAATCCTAAATAAATAAATAAATAAATAAATAAATAAATAAATAAATAAATAAATAAATAAATAAATAAATAAATAAATAAATAAATAAATAAATAAATAAATAAATAAATAAATAAATAAATAAATAAATAAATAAATAAATAAATAAATAAATACCCTTTCCTATATCTATAGCTTTCTCTATTATAATTCTCAATGAGAAAATTTGGTCTTGGGTTTTTCTACCCATTCGGAAAGCAGCCTGTTCTTCTTCTAAATCTTGTTCTACTATTTTCCTCAATTTCTGATGGCATGAACTTTATGGCTTATAATTGACTTCTAGAAAATTCACCTTCTCACATCATCGACGACCTGTCAACACTCCTACTTAATGCTTTCGTATCATTTGTGTTGTTCGATGTTCATTCCGTCTACTAATTATATGATTCTTCCATGTTCACCTGTCAACAATTATATTCTGTACCCCCCCCCCATTTCTTTCCTAATGTCTTCTTCTTCTTCTTTTTTTGTAATTTACGTCCTCCAACGTTAAGTCATATCGGACGATGAATGGAATGGGTGAAATGATGCTCAAATGAGCCCGGGGTCCATTGAGCTTAGAGTTACCCGACATTCATATTTCAGGATAAGGGAAACCCCCGGGAAAACCTTATCAAGGTAACTCAAACTTACCAGATTCGAACTCGGGACCTCTTGAACGTGAGGCAGACATGCTACCACCACGCTACCGAGGCGGGCTCTAATGTCTTCGCTTTACTTTATTTGTTTATTTTTATTATATATATATTTATTTTATTTATTTATTTATTTTAAAGTCCAAGTCTTTGTAACTTGCCACATATCTGAAAAATCTTTGTTGTGAGGCGGTCAGCTATTAACTCTCACACCCATTGTCTATGTTGATATTGCTTTGTAAAAACTGCTACCAGTTCGTTAAATACGACATCGGCATTTACTGTTGCGAATGTGAACTACATTGGATTATCCTATTGTCATCAGTATTCATATTCGATAGAATGAACTACTACTCATCATTAACCTACTTACAATTCCTCTCCGAATTTAGAATTCCGTTATTTGCAAATATTTGTCATTAATTAATATCTAATATACAAACTTACACCTGGATTATTTATATAATCTCCCTGTTGCGGTTTGTTTATCAACACAGTTTTCTACTTACGAATAAGGACTTAAATTTGAAAAAGCTTGAAGTGGTTCACGCTAACCTGCACATCCACATTATCGACTAACCTATTCCAACTCATTTGATAATTAATCAGATAATACGATATCATCTGTCAAATTTATTAAAAGAAAATATGATCACCCATTGGAACGAGGACTGGCTGGAAACATCTGATATGTTGCACTCATATGACTTTCTCAAGCGTGACGTTCTTTATTTATACCTATAAACACTTATTCCTCTATCTATATGTTATTCTAGATTAACTTTGTTTTATTGCTTATATTTTTGTAAGTGCAAGGGGAATAAGGGAACACAGTAGGCTTTAAGGGATAGCCCCAATCTTTAAACAATTGGTCACTATGTGTTGACTTTGAATTTCGTTAATTAAGCATGTCAGAGAATGAATAATAACTTCCAAAAGTGTAAGTATTGGAAGAACCAGATAAACAACAAGGAATATCTCCGAAATGGTTCACTAAAAAAAAATGTAGTTGACATCACTTGCTATAAATTGTATGTTTAGAGATCTACATTTTTTGTGTACTACGCTGCTTCCGTAGCCCAGTGTAGTGCACCTGCCTCTAGCCGGGACACCCGGTTTCGATCCTCAATACCGCCGCGAAATCTTTCCCTGCTGTGAGGTCTGGACGGGGATAGTAATTGAGTATCACAATGGAAAGGTGTTCGTTCCTAAAATGTTAAGTCACCACTGTCACCACCTTTCTGCATCATGGGTGGAAGATGCAGTACCCTCTGGGCGAAAAGAGTACCCTCTGCAAAGGCAGACGCCTTAGGGATTATATTAACATTTTGCCTTACTTCTAATGGTTCACCAGCTATGCAAAAGCCATTCAGAATGAAGAGGGAAAACATTTTCATAAAATTCAATAAATGCGTTTCATTTGTCATGAAGATATGTTAACAAGTAATATTGTAATCAAAGCATTTAGGAGCCATATTTGGGGAAATCAAAATTTTTGAATAATGTTCTGTGTCAAGAATAGAAGAGTAGTCTGGGGTGAGAGTATTTTCTTGAAAATCTTCGTGTCACATCCTTGGTAGATGCTTCACTTAAAAATCAAGTTTCTTATTTAACCGACTTTTAGTTTTTTTTTAATTATGGCGTACACAATACACGGATACACACATGCTTCTTTTTCTAAAAGGTGCTTTTTTTTTTAGATTTAGAAGGTCCCAAAACATGAATTTCCTATTAAATATGGATACCAAAATTTTGGGCAGAATGCAATACTTCCCCTATTTACGATATACATACGTAATAAAGTAAAAATGTTTGTTAAATCAAGGAACTACTCTTTCCCTCCGAAAAGGAGAGCTTATATACAAATGTATCCTTCAAATTTTCAGTATACTTTCGGGTCTTGGAAAGCTTAATGCTTAGGTATTTTGAAAGATTTACGATAGCAATGGCATTTTGCGAAGGTAGTGAAACTGTAGAACAGTTTCATTCTCCCCCTTTTTGAAAATAATCCTTACATTTTACAGCCACACTTAATATACTGTTAGAATAATTTTAAAGCCTTTCAAAAGTGTATTTCTTAAGAAATTCTGCTCATTGACGTTTTATAAACCCATTGAATATTATTTAGACATTTGTAACCATGGTTGAAGGTTATCTTTTTAATTCCTGTTAGTTTTGTTTTATTAAACTTTAATGTTTGTTTATTTTGTAAAATGTATATCATTATTTGTGGTTATCTATAAGGCTAACACCATTATGGTGCAGTACGACTCATTTTGGATATTATTAGATAAAATGACATCAATAAACCTTCGACATTGTTTTGTTTACGCTTCCGTGTCTTTCTAACCTAAAATTTGATGGAGGAAAGTGGACTGGATTTGAGAAAACAGTGGTTTCTAAAATAATTATGTTAATTGTCGTCCGAGCCTCAGGAAGTACTGCGGACTCGTGGAAATGCAGTGAAGAGCAGGAAGAAGGTCACCAGTCGGGTTCATAACTCGTTGCTGAACTTGAAACGTCTACAGAGGAGTCGAAAAAAAAGCGCCCCCCCCCCCTCGCCTGTTCGTACGGTGCACAACTGGTTAGCAGACCTCGAGGCGAGAATCCGGTTCTAATAGTGCAGTACATTAGGGTAGGTCAGTCTTCTTGCACTTCAGTGGATGGCGACCGGCAGATAAGCTCAATTCGGTGTTCAGAAAGTTCATTTTTATTTTGTTTGTGCTAGAGAAAATGTTGCATTCCAACAAAAAGTTCGAGACTGAGGTTTCACTGTAAATGCACTTTCAGAGGTTCACTGGCCGATAAAGTACTAAAGTGTGCGTGTTATGTGAGTGTGGAGGGGGAATACTCAGAAAATTCTCGTAACCTCCCTCCAAAACACTGCAGTTTTCTTTCTTCTTTTTTGTCTTTTTTATTTTTTGAAACTTCTGAGATGTGTTAGGAGGTGTCAGGTAACTACCAGCCGTGACTTACTACATCGACAATTGAACACTATATCCGCTTATCGCTGGCTAACCAAGTGACATCGCACCACGATAACGTATAAAACTCCCGGTTTCGATTCCCGTCAGCCTTGGATTTTTCGTGGATTTCCCTGGTTAGTAGACGAATGCTGGTTCGTTTCTCATCTACCAGGATACTTCCCTTTCATTTCTTTTTCGTCTTACAGGCGTGCGTATAGGTTTTGTGGCGCACGGCGGTGGTGGACAGATGACACGGAAGTTTGCTCAAAGGACGGACTACTCCGCTTGCATACTAAAGAGCTGTTTGATCGACGGGTTCATTGCCCCCACTAGGGAGCTCGAAATGTTGGATAGCTCTTCGAGCTTGGAAGTTTTAGGGATTTCCAACTTCTCTTTGGCCTGTGGCCTGTAGCTTCCTGCAGTTCCTTCAATTCATTCCTTATTCCTAGGGGATGGTAGCCACAATGAATCGATGTATGTAGGTCTAAGTGCGCAGGTCTCCCTCTTCGTTGTATAGCTTATACCTCAAGTACCCCGTGTTTCTTTACACTCAAGACATATATGCAGGAGAAAAAAAATGCTATACTCAGATGACAAAATGATATGTTTTAAGATGGTATATAGTACATAAAACAAGGGAAATGTTATAAGCTGGTAGGTAAGCATCAACACATGAGACTGTTTTAACAGACTGGGCAATTTTATGAAAAAGAAAATGCATAATTTTTGAATGCGACTTCGTGTCACACGACTCAGAATGATGTGACGCGGAATAATCTTTAATGTCTGTTTATGCATGCGACGTGGTGTTGCACTGTGTGTTAGGGCAGTCAGTTCTACCAGACTGTTTCTTCATTTGTTTTCACAGCTGAGTGTTTTACTATTGCTGCAAACTCTCAATTCGGAAAAAATACGAAAACGGCGTTGGATTGTGCACCCGATAAAGAGTACAAGGTTCGTGGCCAGTGGATTCGTTTAGGAACCTCTTGGGAAATTGCTTCTTCTGGTCACGTTTTTTTTTTTTTTTTTTTTTTTCACGTTTGAAATTTAAACTTAACATCTTAATATAAAAATTAAATAAACATTAAAAATCATTTTAAAATAAGAATTAAATTTAACATCCTTTAATGAAACAAAAAGTGGAACTTGAGTTTGATTTATATAAATTGGTTTTATATTAATTATAGTTGTAATAAAATTAACTGCTCCTATAATTCCAGATATACCTGCTAAGTGAAGGGAAAAAATTGTTAAATCTATGGCAGGTCCTTCGTGAGCAATTCTTAAATTTTTTATTTTTTATTTGGGTTTAAAGATTTTCTTTTAAAGGTTTATATGAACGCTTAGGAAGTCGAAGTTTATTAATTAATAAAGGGTTATTGAATTTAATACCTAGAGTAGCTCTTTCATGGTTTTTATTATCATCTTGTAATATATCAGCTCCTCCTTCTTTAAATTTATTAGGAGAAATTGTTGTTTTTTTTTTTTTTTTTTTGTACTTTACGTCCTATAACGTTAAGTCATATCGGACGATGAATGGAATGGGTGAAATGATGCTCAAATGAGACCGGGGTTCATAGAGCTTAGAGTTATCCGACATTCGTCTTTCAGAATAAGGAAAAACCCTGGATAAAACCTTATCCAGGTAACTCACCCTGACCGAGATTAGACCTCGCGACCTCTTGAACGTGAGGCAGACACGCTACCATCTACGCTTCCGAGGCGGGCTTCTTCTCGTCACGATCCTTGTAAATCCTCTGACGCAACATATCAAATGAACTAAAAATACATATTGTTTTATAACACTTTCTGTATCCGTACTTTATAAAAATGTATAGACCAAAATCAGATCACTCTCGCAACACGCGAAAGCACAATCCACACTTAAAAATTAAATCTACAGCTCTGGACTTCCCACAGCGGCAGCGCTGACTCAATTGTCTCCCTCACATTGCGACAACGCGACCTGCATAAGTAAACCCATTTACACCGATACATATTGAAGACATGCGACTGTCGCATGTGTCGTGCGATCTAAGAGACGATGTAACGTGTTGTTGAAGTCCTGCGACACAGAATATTGTGTGACTTCACGTCGCATGGTATAAATGCTTCCATTTAACTTAATGCAAGTCCAGATCGCGATGAAATATGACATGCACAAATAGGACCTAAGCGAGGAAGGTATAAAAAATTTACTCTTCAAACTATACAGGATGTTTCAAAACGACACCGAACGATTATAGCCGTTCCGAATTTCGGTGTCGCAGCTTCGAAGTTCTGTTAGGTATAATTTTATGCAGCATTAAATATTACATGATTTTGTGATTAGGCAGCGTAAGGAACCACTGGTGTGCGAACCTCAAAAGTTGTTATTGGCACACAACAGCCACGAATACAAAAACATTACCCCTTGCTCTTCATCAGTGACGCTAGCCTACGTTTCAGGTAATGGGGCAAAGGGCAGTTATTTGTGCAAAAGTCGATTAACAACTCGGACAGTTGCAAGGTTGCTCTTCAGTGTAAAACTACACATTCCGTCCTAACAGGGAGGATTACGCGTACTTAGATAGCAGATCCAAGCAATATGGAGCGCTATACGAACGCCAAAATGACGGATATTGTTTTGATTAATGGAAGAGCTGAAGGGAGCACAACGAACGCACGATTAATTTAGTTTCATTAAAAATATGAATTGTAAAAATAGTTACATCATTGATAATATTTATTTGTTTAACTTCAGAGCATTTTGTTATGATCTTAATTGCACAATATTTTCAACCACTTACTGTAAGTATCAACAGCTTCATTTTCAGTTACAAATGCTTTATTTAGTATTATCAAACATATGAAATAAAATGCTCGTCTCACTGCATAAGGCCTTTTGTTTTGGTTAATTTATCTACAATTCTTTGATGTTGTTTTTGTTCGGTTTTATCATTTAATGCTTCCATCCTCACTAACATTAAATTCCCTCTAAAAGGTATAAGTTGCATATGTCCATTAGCTTATTTGCCATCATGGACTGCTATAACGAAATTTTGGAACACGTTAGACACTCATAAGCAATAATTAAGCAATAGCTTCTTTATTGCGGTTTCATAAGCAAAAGAAATTCTTAATAGGAGCAAGCTACTGCGGAGTATGCCGGTGTGTTTACAGTGACACACGCGGTACGGCTTGTGACCTATACCTGCGAACTCCGACAGCGTGAGGCAGGCATCGTTGTTCCTGTCACTGCCTAATCCACACTCATTCTGAAGAACTTTTTATGTGGCTCTATTGGCAGTAAAAACTATATGTGTCACATAGAAGCTGGGAAATTACTTCTGTATGTTCTTTGAAACAGTACATAGAACATGTTAGGAAAGATTGTAAGAATAATAAAGTTAGTGAATATCAACGAAATCTTTACCTTCGTAACCAGTAGTTTAATTCCGTAAGGTATGCTAGAAATTTCAAATGAAAACAACTCCGAGAAGGGAAATGTCAGTTCCACAGCATTATCGTCATAACAGTATCATGCAAAACAAGGAAAAAAAAATCCTAAGGAATTACAAATAAGGCATTTCCTTATTACTTCGCTAGAATTGTTTAGATACGAACAGGAAGTACTGTAGATTGAGAACAGAAAGTATTCGTTCACAACAGAACTTTCCATGAAAGTTGATATAGCTGCATTTATTGATTTGGTGGATGACAGCTTCAATAAGATTGTATTTATTAAATGAAAATAGAAATAAGCTATAAACAAGGTGTCAGTTGTACAAAAATAAAGCAAAATTGTGAATTCCTCACGCACAAAGTATGTATATTAAAAACAGTGGTTACGTCAGATGCTACCCGTTCTTTCTGAATAGACTGCATTCGTTTATCTCACAGCAAGTGAGCTGCATGCAAAGACTGATATCGAGCGCAGTGGTTTGCAGAAGTGAAGTAAAATGGGCCTTCGAAAGAATGAAACGACTATTGCAGAGAGAAAAGGTATAATGATACTGGACAGTAATCTCAGAACCGTCTCTGAGATATCGCAACTAGTAGAGAGAACACGGACAACCATACAGAGCATCATTGACAGGATAGAAGCCAGGAAATCTGTTTTAAACAAACCTAGAAGTGGTCGGCCTAAAATCCTCACGGCTGGAGATGAGAGCAATATTCTTCGCTATATTGTCGCGGCAACTCACATAAAAGGTTCGCGCGATAACGCGGCTTGTTAGTCTATACAAACATCCGGCAGATAAATAATGCCGATAAAGGTCTGCCGAAACAAACAAACTGAGATAAATGGAAATTTCTGGTGACTTCTGGACTGATAGAGATAATTTGGTTTCTTGTTTATTTTAGAATAATCTAGAAATGATCAGTGAGGTATTTAAAGAGGCGACGACTCGCCAAGAGTTGAGTTGCAAGTTGTAAAACAGTGAGTTGTGTAACAAGAGTCAGCTGTGTTGGTGTTTTAATTAGAACTGTTTGTTATTGTCATCGACCTTGGTGCTGTAGATTGTCATATGTGATGTAATTCCGCTGCTACGGAGTGTATTTCTAAAGAACATTTAGAATTTTGGCAAATTGGACTTTTAATTCTACGAACCCACAAAGTCACAATATGAATTCGCGAATGACTGACTCACAGATTGTTACTGAGTTGCAGAGTACAGGCATTACATTACTGTTTTAACAAACATCGTAAGATCTGTTTGCAATAACCAAGTTTACAACGGAAGGGTACCACGGAAAAAGTTCCTTGTTAGTTCTCAGAGTACGGAGTTGGAGATGGGAAATAGTCATGTAATAATAAATTACAGTACAGTATTAAACTCTCCTATGTAAGGTAAATATATTAGAGTACTTTTAAAATTACTCACCGATTATGCTCGGAGATGTATTGCAGCTGTAACCGATTTTGATTTACATTTCACTGTACATATTTTACAACAAATTAATTTTTCCTTGTTTTAAAAAATCAGTAATTTCTTCGTTGTAATAGAGGAGATGAATGCGGTTTGATTCATTTGGCCCCTCCATTGTTTAAATTAGTTACCACTTCATTACCATTCAGAATGTTCTGTTCCATCCCTACATCATCGTCATTGGCATTCTTGTTGTGCACATCATTAAGCGAATTGTTGCATCAGCTTGGCCGCGCCGTGGCTCAGTGGTTAGACCACTTGGCTCTCACCAAGGCAGCCCGGGTTCGATCCCAGGCGATCGCAAAGTGAGATTTGTGGTGGACAAAACGGCGTTGGGGCGGGTTTTCTCCGGGGCCTCCGGTTTCCCCCGCCATCTCATTCCACCGGTGCTCCATCTTCATCTCATGTATCATCAGTGACACCGCCTGCGGTGCCGTATGTAGTAAAAGCGGGCGTTAAGCACTACACATTTCATTATTGCATCAGCTTCATATGCTACTTAGATAACAGCGGTACGGTCCTTGCAGAATTATGTCCACACAATTTATCTGGTTTGAATTAGTTGTGCAAATCTGTTCGTATTAATGTAATCATAATTGCAGATACTGTAAATATATTTATTCAAGATGTCCAATACCAAATAATCTGTCTTCTTCAGTGGGAAAGTTTACAATGAATGTCGTGCTTTTCTATACGAACTCTCTGTTTGTTTTAGTGTTTTTCCATTTAAAACCCAGTTTTCTCATTATTCTGTTTAAGGATGACTTACTTCCCTGTATTTTAATGCTTTTTCTAAAAAGCTATTGTAAGAACACCTTTTCCCTGAACATAACAATTTTGAATCCTTCTTCTAAAGATACATATATCGAAGTCATCTATATCTATTACTCGTTTCGGAAAGCTGTGCTTTTTACCTGGAGTTCCCAAGATGTACTCTGATTTTTTGTTTAAGTTCTTTAAACATTAATTTTACTGTTCTTTCTGACACTCCTGTGTCATCCGATATGCACTTAGCTTTTCGAATGTTTTTGTAAAAAATCTCCTCATATAACCAGTTGTTTTACGTTTAACTTCTTTCTTCATGTATGGTCATACATCGGAAGCAATTATGTAATATTTTGGATCCTAATTTACAAGGTACACTGATGGCATAATTAATTTATGCAATGATCAATGTGTGAAAAAAGCAACTTAAATTAGCAATGACTGTGCCTCAGATGCAGACGACGTACTACCATCCCCCTTCCCTCCCCAGTGGCAGTGTGTTATTTCATATAATACTGCTGAATGCAGTGTAAGAGAGAACAGATATGAGTTCGCTTACAGGACTTACAGTCCAGGCCAGGGACCAAAAACGTGATATCGTTACTTTCCTAGAAAGCAGCGGTCAATATCAACGAACACGGGAGGTGGTGAAAATCATTTTGCAGAGCTTGTGTTTGCGGAATATTTTTATATAAACGTTCCAAATAAAAAACAAAATAATGAACTACATTTTGACGGGTACATACTTTTACCCGCGTAAAATCCGAATCCGCGTATTTCGGGCTAATACTGTACCGTGAAAAGTTCGTAGACCTCTGGGTAAAAGTGAGAGCCTGTGTAAAGCGTTTGGCTCGGACTGCAGCCGCAAAATCTGGAAAAACCAAATACGTAACTAGAACCCCCGCCCCAAAAAAAGTTAATAAAAATAATACCTAATAATAATTCCAACAGTGAAACTTGGTGGTGGAGGATCCGTCCCTGTTTGGAGTTGCTTTAGCGTGTCAGGTGTCGGCAATCTCCATATTATCGATGGAATAATGGATCACAGGGAAGTATATGGCCATTTTCAAGCAAGAGTTGAGTACCAGTGTAGAGAAAATGGGCCTCTAAGAAGAATGGATTTTTATGGTCCAAAACATAGTGCCCTTAATTCTTAACGTTTCTAAGTAGTTTCATACCCCTCCCCAGTCGCCAAATATTAACCCTGTCGAGCACATGTGGAGCATCCTGGGAACACCCATAAAGAAAAGGAGAATTTCCAACAAAGAGACTCTGAAAACGGCTCTTGTTCAAGAATGGAACAAAATATCAAACACAGAGACTAAACAACTCGTCAATTTCCTACCAAGAAGATTAGAGGTTATACTTATAAAGATTACCCGCCGAAATACTGAATGCCAACATGTTTGTGATAATGTGTACTACTTTTGGAGTGTACGTTTACTTTTTGTACATCAGAAACGTGCAGTTTGGTTTTATCGTTATAAAAGTGACATTTTGTTTATAGACTAATTTTGTTTTCGTATGGAAAATTAAATGTTATCGAAAATCTCGTCTGTTGGTCCAATGAGTGTTGCTATTTCATTTAAATATTCTTCAGAATATCGATTTATTTTAGAATTCAGTGGTGTATGAATACTTTTTGTGCTCACTGTATATCGATCAGATCAGACCACGCTCCTGATTGACTATACATGTAAAGTAGTAACCTCCCGCAAACAACAGTTAACTCTGTAAAAAGATTGGAGTTTGACCGTCGTTGAAGCATACAAAGACTCTTTAGTCATGCAGTGAAGCCTATCCGGATTACAGAAAACATGAATCTGTGGAATCGATACTTCCTACAGTTGACCGCTACATGTGTATCTTTTGAGAAGTAACCATGACAACCGCTATGATTGGATCGCGGCCCACACACAACAACGTATGTAATTAATAACTAACAGCGTAAAGCTTTTGAAGATGGTTTGAATCAAATTTATGACGCAGTTTAATACTCTTTAGCGCCCACTCGTACTCCATATGGTACCATAGCTGCTGATAAAATGTAATGATAATTGGGGAAAAAATTAAGAAGAAAATGTTCCAGACCTAAGTTTAGGATTGATGAAAACCTGCAAAAAGTATCGGTCAAGTTGACGGCTCTGGCTGGATTTGAATTGCAGACCTCCTGGTACAAATCCGTCCCTGAACGACCTCGGCTACACGCGGCGCTAAATTTAAGGCTTAACTGATGGGAAATATGTTAGTAACAACGTACATTATGCTTCCCCATATTACGGTTTTTCCATAACTAAGCATGTTTACAACAGTACCCTGTTTAAATGTCCACAAATTCAGAAATAAATTCAAGTACACAAAACGATTACACTTAAGTTAGGTAACATTTTATCTCTTTCTCCCCTAGAAACACCGCAGGTCAAACAACATCTGGTGTACTGGGGGCTGCTCCTCTAGGATGCACATTATTTCATTCCTCCTGTTCCGTAATTATATTGTTGCCGAGCCATTGTTGTAACGAAAGCCGGAGCTATGCGTGGGCAGGGACAGATAGTGGCGCGCAGCGCTAAACGCTTGCGAGAGGGAGGAAGAAACAGTGAGAGAAAGAGACAGAGTTAGTTCGCTCTCTCTCTCTCTCTCTCTCTCTCTCTCTCTCTCTCTCTCTGCGTCGCGATCGTCATCGATCAATTACATTCTAGAACAATGAATGGAGGTATAAAAGCCCGCTAGTGTTAGAGCGGAGGGTGTTGCTGGCGAGTTGTTAACTCTGTGTGTGTGTGTGTGTGTGTGTGTGTGTGTGTGTGTGTGTGTGTGTGTGTGTGTGTGTGTGTGTGTGTGTGCGCGCGTGCGCGCATCTGTGTAGTAATTTGAAGTTTACCGCAGTGAATTCTTTCGTTTGTTTACGTGTAGCGGGAATAAAGAGACGACCTTGAAGATTGCGTTTGTGTATATTACGTAATTTTGTTGCTGACAGGGTTGTACAAAGCGTCTTCTTTCTTTTTACTGAAATAGGGAACATTTTAAATTTTCTGCAAACAAGACTTTTAATTCTACGAACCCACAAAGTCATAATGGGTATACAATTTCCAAACAAATTTCTAAAATTTCTAAGTGACAGATAACTATATCTTTTTCTTTTAACCAGAGAAATTGCCTAATGTTCCTACGCTCTATGATCGTAGTAGCTTTTTTTAAATATACTAATTTAGTTTTAAATACCATTAAGGAAAGAATGGAAGAAATAGAGATATTTACGAGGAAATTCAAAACTGTTTAATGACATTGGATTACACCCTTCAATCTGTTTCAAAATGCTTGTATTTTTATTATTTTCTATTCTTATTTTTGAAAGACGTTTTCAGTGCATCATAGTTGTACTCAGTCTTCTGTTGTATTGGCAAATCGGGCTATTGTTTTTGTTTGTTTGTTTGTTTGTTTTTTTGCAATTTACGTCCTCAAATGTCAAATTATATCGGACGAGGAATGAAATTGGTGAAATGATGCTCAAATGTGCCCAGGATCCATGGAGCTTGTAGTTACCCGACATTCGTCTTTCAGGAAAAGGGAAAACCCGGGAGAAAACCTTATCCGGGTAACTCGCCCTGACCGAGATTCGAACTCGGGACCTCTTGAACGTGAGGCAGACACGTTACCATATACGCTACCGAGGCGGGCTTATTGTTGTTGATCAGAGCTTAATAGTTTAAAAATAGAGACAGCAGTAAGTTAAAATGTTTGACTGCCTTTGTGATGTGGTGGTTAATACACTAGCTTCCAAATTCAGAGGTCCCAGGTTCGATTGTAAGCTGAGAATTTTTCTTTAACCAGGATTATTTCCAGTCTTCCTTGGGGTCTAGAAATATGAAAGTGAATGTGTGTATGTGTGTCTCAGTTTAATAGAAATCTGAATTTTGTTGGCTGAATAAAATATCCAGAGACATCCCAAAACAATTCTCTGCTTTTGGGGGCAGTGTTTGAAAGCTTTGCCACATTCACATGACTTATTCTAGGAGCTCGTGTTTATTTTCATATCGGCTCTACAAATGTTTATCTGACTACCTTATGTAGATAAGGCTTTACAGAAATAGTTTCATTGGTTGTACGTATACGAGGGATGGAGTAAGCAGAAGCGATAGTCAAATATTTAAAAAATATGGATTGCTCACTTTGAGATTCCACATTCTTTGCATAAAAATCTCCTTCTTCTTTATCCCTTATCGTCAGGTTTTTTCAGCCAATTTCTAAGTTTATTCTTATCATGTGTCATATGTGTATTTCTCTCAGCGTCTTTCCCTGACTGACCTTTGCATAAAATCACTACAAACAAGAAACGAATAGTGACTCCATTATTCCGAAAACGTATGAAGTGCCCACGGCGAAATTGAAATCAGTAACATCAAATTTCTCAAAATTATTCATACTATAAATTGAACGTTTTAACGAGATTTACGGATTTCTTGTGGTAGGCTTTATGCGTCTGTTATACAAAATTTTACCTACACAACTGATTCAGAATGATGAGGGCTTCACGAGATATACGTGGAAAATTTAAGATATACATCTTATTATTAATATAAATACCTTGACGATATGTTATTATGATCAAAATGGCGTGGGCTATTTTTGAGAAAACCAAAACCTTTCCATGCAAAGCGTAGTTTTGGACGATAGATTTTTTTTTAAATCTTCGCATCAATATTTGGCATGTATTGAACTTAAGTGCCAAGTGTGGCATCTATCTGATTATAGGTTATTTAGTTATACTATTCAATGGACCTCATTTGCTTGCGATTAGATTAGATTAGATTGATTTGCGTTCAGTAGGTTCACTTGTAGCCAGAAAAGTCTGTGAACATTGAACATGTCCAGAGGTATAAAGTTTAATAGCATATATATGTACAAAAGTTAACATAAGACACATATTATAGTATACAGGCAATATGAACAACATTATGGAAAACAAAGCAGGGATAATTATATATGATACAAAATGCAACACTTTTTAAACCAGCTTTCACTTGGCTTATGTCTGTACGTCTCAAACTTTTTGCAATGGATCCCATTCTTGTTATTTATTAAATACATATACATTAAAAATAAACTTTCAACTTACATCAAATATTTATTAGTAATGATTTGTCGTTGGAAAAGTTAGATGCTACAGAAGCATTATCAGGATAATTTGTCATTTAGATAATCTTGTACAGAATAAAAAGATTGTGAGCAAAGGTACTCTCTAACAGCTTTTTTAAAAGCACCGAAATTATCAATTTTTTCTTTAAGAACATTAGGAAGTGCGCCACATATTTTGATAGTTTCATAATGCACACCTTTCTGGAAGCAAGAAAGTTTAGCACTGGGATAATGGATATTATACTTTTGTTTAGTGTTTATTCTGTGAATTACATTATTTGTTGCAAATAAGGCACGATTGCATACAAAGAATTTTAGGATAGAGAATATATACATACAAGGAAGTGTTAATATCTTCAATCTTGTAAAAAGATCTTTACAGGAGCATCTGTTGTGGGTGTTAGTAATGATTCTTATAACCTTCTTTTGTATAAGAAATATTTTTTACTTTCTACTGAGTTGCCCCAAAATAATATTCCATATTCCATAATAGAGTTAAAGTATGCATAATATACTAATTTAAGTGTGTCAATAGAACAATTAAATCCTATACCGAATTAATTGGAATAGTATCTACGTGTAGTATCAGTATACAATATAGTATACAAAAACAGACGCAATACTCCTAGAAGAACAGACAGGTTTTAGAAAAGGAAGAGGCACTAACAAAAATATTTTTACTCTGATTCAAATTATAGAGAAAAAGAAGAGAAGTAAATTTAGAGACGCACATACTATTTATTGACTATTTTAAAGCTTTTGACAAAGTATCACGGACGATACTGTGGAAGAGTTTAAAAAAGTACAGGCATACCACTACAAACAGTTTAAGTTATAAAAGATATTTATACTGATACAAAAATCAAAATAAATGAGAGAACCAGTGATAGTTAATAGTGGTGTAAGACGAGGTTGTCCTTTTATCAACCGCACTTTTTATTTTTTATATTGACGAGATAGTAAGAATTTGGTCAAATAAAGTAAATGAAACTATCAATGTTTCAGAAGTTAAACTGAAAACTATATTATGCAGAGGATCAAATTCTAATGGCCACAAATGAAGATGACTTGCAGAAAAATACAACACTGTTTAAATAAAATTGCTATTGAATATGAAATGAAAATATCAGCAAATGAATCCAAAATTATGGCTTTTAGTGGATCGAACCCAGTTAAATAACAGTGTTCGACAATGTAATGATAGATTAGATTATCACACTTCAAGTATGTAGGATGTAATGTCTCGTACCAGGGAGGAACTGATGTAATAGAGAAAATAAATAAATAAATAAATTTAACTATATAACAGGCACATTAAAAGCATTAAAACACAAGGCCGTAAAGACTCCATAGTAAAATTGTATAATAAATGGCAGTACCAACACTAATATACGGATCAGAAACATGGACATTAACAAAAAGAAATACAGACATCAGAGATGGAATTTGTAAGAGCAATAGCTGGGTACACTGAAGAAGACAAAAAAAAAAAAAAAAAAAAAAAAAAAAACGGAGTAAAATATTACAGATGAATTAAAAGTAGGTAGAAGAAATACATCATATTGTTGCTAACAACAGAAATCAATGGGAAAAGCATCTTCAAAGAATGAATAATAACAGAATACCTAAAATAGTCATAAACTATAATCCTAAAGGTACAAGAAACCAGGGAAGACCCAAGAAACTTTGGGCAGACCAAATTGGAGCCGGAACGGATTGGTAGGTCCAAAGCCGTGCAGTAGAATATGAAGTATAGTAGATATCTCCAGGTATTTCGTACACAAATAATTTTAGAACTCCGAATAAAAGATACACAATAAATTAAAGGAAGCAAATAAACCAAAAATCATAAACGACGAACCTCAAGTGGAGGGTGAACGAAGGAGGGGAATTAAGACACTAAGAGAGAGAGAGAGTTGAATAGCTACAGCTGGGCGTTGAATAATGGTCAGTTCGAATACCAAGGAAAACGTGAAGGGGCACAGTTGGTGTGACGTCACAGCGGCACCTTTTAGGGCGTAGTCTAGCTATAGCGATCCCGTGTACTAGAGACCGAGTGGCGGTTTCTGAATTGTCAAGAGCAGTTGGCTGGTGACCTCAACATGTTCCGGCCACTGGCACCGAAGTGACAGCACACAGTTTGTTACCACTTTGACAACTCTCTCATTGTTTTAGTGACAGGCAGCACGTGTCCGCAGGGGGTCTAATTCTCACTGCTACAGTGTTTATGTGAATCAGAGAACGATGTATTTAAACAGAATGCTAATCCCCCTCCTTCGGGTAATGAACTAAGAGCTATCCCTAATAGTAAAGCATCTGATTTACTTACGCCAGCTTCAACTCGAGTTTCATGGAAAGGGTAAGCGAGAACGGGATCTTGCCATTACTCGTAAAAGGATGTTTATATTACACCAAAATGAGCTTAATTAAAGTAATAAGTGTAAAATCCTCAAACTTCGTATAATTTATACCTTACATTCAAGAATCGTAATTTATTCATGCGGATCTTGAAATATTGCATCAGGTGACAGTTTACTTTATTCATAGTGTTTATGCTGTAATGAGTACATCATGCTGTAATCTTAAATTGAGTCTCGAAGCCATAATCACATAGCTCTGAGATCCTGATGCAAGTATTAAGTTCTCTTCAAAAACAAGAGTCATAAATTATTTTCCAGAACCTTCTTAGTAAAGTGTTTCTTTTTCATACAATCAAGAGGAATCCAGCCTTGGCAACCCTGAATGTTGTAGGTGCCATCTGACGTTTCCACTGAAAATATGGTATTGTTGACCATAATATACTTTAGACATTTTGGCAATCGAGCGTCAATTGTTTTGTTTACAGTAACTTGAAAATTGTGTCTCAACAAAAATATGGAATTAACTCGTGAAAATGCAGTGATTTATTAAGACCTTTAACCTGGATTATCAAGACAAGAGTGCATCGATCAACTAACTTCTACATCTGACGACAAAGCCCCATCCTATACCACTGTAAAACGCTGCTATAACGAATTTAATTGTGGCCGCAGTTCGCTTAATGATGTAGTTCGTGAAGGTCATCCAAAATCACTTGTGCCAGAAAACATTGATGCTGTGCAAAAACCAAAAATTCAAGATAGTCATGTGAAATATTGCAAGATTGAGCCAACCATAGGCATTAGTTCCACCAGCATATTTAAAATATTTGCTCTCGTTGGATCCCATATAATTTGAAGTAATATCAGAAAAAACACCTGTGTCAATTGGTGTATAAAAATGCTCAAGAAATACAGTGGCGGTTCCTCAAAAGACGTATATAAGGTTGTAGCAGGATCTATGCGTATGAACCTGAAGGGGTACTCGTGGTTGGAAGGGAGTAAGCTTGGAGTTAGTTTTACGGACTTTATTAGCATATTTTCTGGGTTCGTAGCTAGCTCAGAGCATGGCTCTTTTATCTCATGAGTGTTACACACCACACTGCTTCGTTTTCTCCTTTCCTTTATTCAATACTGCTTACTCTTCTTGTTTGGGGTTTCACACACATACGCATTGCCTACACACATCGCTAAGTTTGACATCACCATCCCAACACCACTGCCTCCATTGTCCAGAACAAGAGTGCCCCAGGTAGAGCATTTGAAGTCTGTTTAGTTAACTCATGTACACGTCGGCCGCCTCCTTTGACGAACCCTTATAATCGTTTTACAACCCCAACCCTCCTTCTCCCAGACTTTTCTGCAAGGTTGCCACCTTTCTCGATACGTCATGGGTATCGCACAAGGTTTCGTCTAAATAAATTATCTTATGTCCATTACTGCGAAGCTTCCTTAGTTTTGACAAATTATAAGCTACAATTCTATTGGATTCCATAATAACCCTTATCTTATTCAAAGTGCGGTATTTGAAACCCAGCTCCTTTAGGAGACCGCGCAAAGTGCAGTGTCCATAAGGAAAATCAAAAATTTCTTGCAAATGTGCAACCAATTCGTCTAAGGTGGGCGCTCTCCCTTTTGCATAGAATCTATAAATTTCTCGGCGAATTAAATCGCATGTGAAATTATCTACTTTAGAGAAAGGTTTCCTTTCGTTTTCACATTTGATCGGCGGCTTTGTTATTCCTTTCGTCACAATTTTTCTTACTGTATTTCTGTGAATACCCAGAACTTTTGCACGTTCATTGCACGACCCCTTACCAAGATTATTTTTCAGCACTTATTTATGTGTGTTCAAAACAAGCGCTTGAATTTGCTTAGAAACAGTTCCCATTATAACTTTGCTTTTTGAGACTTCTCCAGTAACATAACTCGGCCCAGCAGCACTTTCCAATTTATTCACACTATGGTCTTCACTTTGATTATTTTCACTTGACTGAAAGTTATCTACTACTTCATTTGCATTTACCATTGCATTTCCCTCCCACGGTCTTACGCAACGAATTTCTGCACGTAATGAAACAGATCAACTGGAAGTTGTAACTTTGGCAACTGAGACTCCATGTGGAGGAAACATGCGACCGTCATTTCAAAAAAATCAGGGTTGCTATTGGTCCTCAACGACAGTGTTCCATTTCTGAAGTGTGGAGATAGATGTATGACGGTCATTAGTGGGCAGTAGGGTGACATTCCTTTGAGTCCGAACTGCACACGCGATGGTTACACAGACTTTACCTGTCTTGTGGTTTTCCAGTTAGCACTACCCCTTCCCTCCTGGGGGCAATGACCAACCCCTCCTTACCTGTCTTTGTTTAGCTCAATTTCAACATGCATTACCCTTAAGCCTAACGGCACTTCTTCCTGTCTGCCCCCAAACTACAAGTGTACTGCTTCATGCCGGAACGTAAACAGCAGTCGACTGTATGGGTGTTTCAAGATGAAGCAAATCCAACAAAAGCTGTTCGCACTCGAAGCACTTCGAAGCAAATGGTCTCCTGCTATTTCAGCAAACCTAGCCATGTGGCAGTAGTTCATTTAGAGGAACGTAAAACGATCAATGCCGAATTGTACACAACCATTTGTTTATGGGTAGTCTTCGGTGAAATAAGCAAAACCAACAAGAACCCTAGGATCGTACTTCATCAAGACAATGCGAGCGCACGCACATCTCGTTTAACAACAGAGTATTTGAAAGCTCAAAAAATGGAATTGATGGGTCATCCACCATACAGTCCTGATCTGGCACACAATGACTTCTTTTTGTGCCCGAATATCAAGAATAAATTGCGTGGACAACGACTTTCGTAGGCAGAAGAAGCGTTGATGCCTTCAAAAACCATGTTTTTGAGATGCTTCAAGACTGGAATCAGTGTTTTTGCAAATGTTTCAAACGGATGCAAAAGTGTATTGAGAATATTGTGAAGATCAATTAAATAGTTTTCAAACATATATTACTTTGTTTTAATTATTAGGCTCAAAATGTAAACAGTGCCACTCGTATGTGAACTCAGAACCATAAAGTGGCTTAACCGAATAGACTCGGCACGTTCTTAACACATATTAATGTAATTTGTTTCTCTGTTTACAAAATCGGTTAATTATGAATCGAGGAGGCAGACGAATTCGTAACAGATTTTGCTAATACACTACTGGTCATTCCAGCTCTGCCTGCACATCTGGAGAGCGTTATATTTTTTCATTGTCTTTTATACATAATGCTAACTGAAACCAGGTTTCATTTACAAAATGGAACAGATAACACTTGCTTATTACTCACATAAAATAAAAGACCAAGCGTGTGATGATTATTACGAGGGCTGTTCAATAAAGAATGATCACAACTACCTTTACTCATCCTCATAATTTTGATGGTCCTTCTCAAAATAGTCTCCCCTGAATGTGATGCACTTGTCCCAGCGTTTCTGCCAGTCTTCAAAGACATGCTGGAAACCATTTTTTGAGAGATCCTTCAAAATCGCCTTCACCACTGCTTCTGATGATGGATAATGCCTCCCACGAAGGCGTTTCTTAAAGTAAGGGAATAGAAAAAGAGTCACATGGGACTAAATCCGGACTATAAGGACGGTGAGGGATGCACTTCACGTTGATTTTTGCAAGATATTCAGCAACAACATTGGCAATGGTGGTGCAGCATCTAGCCTGCTTCACGGACCTGATATGGACTTGCAATGTTTTCAGGACATCCCTGTAGTATTGTCCAGTTACTGATGTGTGTGCAGGTACACCATGCTGATAAACCATTCCATGAATATCAAAGAATAAGATCACCATAACTTTCCCAGAAGAAGCAACCACTTTTGCTTTTTGGGGGTTGATGATGAAGGAGATTACACACTGAGCTTTGCTGTTTGCTCTCAGGATCAAAATGATGTAGCCAAGTTTCATCAGCAGTGATTACGTTGGAAAGAAACTCCGGATCTTCCTCTAACATCAACTTTAACTGCATGTTACCTCCATTGCAGCGGTAGGCGATACTGAACATGGGAACCAGGAGTACCAATAATGAAAGTACTATGGCGTGATTGTTTCACATTAAGCTAACAGAATTTAGTAAGATTGACTTTTAGTGCAAAAACTTATGATAATTTTTATTGAACAGCCCTCGTACCTAGATGATGTGAATGTGTAGTGCCATGTTATTTATGTATTGTTATTGTAGTTTTTAATTTATCCCCTAGGATGCCGGAGTTCAAGTGGCATTTATATAAAAACATTTATTTTAAAACCAAATGGAGACCAAATTCTTAGGTGAACTTTGTGTGTCACGTGAAACATTATTAGAATCAACTCAGAATAAACAATAATTTGTTACAAAGAATAAACCTTAGAATTTATTTTAAACCAATAAGAGATAAACATAACATTATAACAGTTTAAAGTGAATGTTACAATTTATACATTATTATTCATAACTCATTTAATGTAATAATGTTCCAGATATTGTGTGCTTAATAATTGTTCATTAAAGATTTTTGAAGCATGGCTGAACAGAATATTAGTTTTTACCTTGTGTATGGAACAGTTTTCTACATTTTACATGTAAATTATGGTAAAATACATATATGTAACTTATTCGCTCAGAGAGCACAAAGAATGATTTGTGGGGTCCCTAACGTTTTCCAGACTGAACTTCCCTGGCTGTCCCTTCAATATCGCTCCTCCGCACGGACAAAATAATACATTCCAGGAAAGAAGTATTTCGCTTCCCAAAGTGCATTTTCCTACATTATCGTTCACTATGACGAGGGAAATTAAATGAGGGACAGGAAATGTCCTGGTAATATAATCCACTCTTGCATTAACCTAGACACCTGACGAAACCACAAAGAAACTCAAGGTCAAGTTGGTCAGTCTAACGGAATCGAATCCGGGACCTACACAATGCGAGTGCAGAAACTTGGGCCGTTCTGCTCATAAAAGACATCTAAGGAATATAAAAATAGTCCTTTGAGAAAATACTTATATAATCAATATTTTTCCCAGGACTTTTTCACCTTCTGTGCTTCTATAAGCACCTAAGGTGCAAACCGAAATAAGATGTTGGATACCTTGGGATTCATGAGACCTGATTCGGTACAACCGTACTTTCATATTCGGGGAAAAAATTGGCTCTAGTGCACTTACATGACTTTCTCTACCCATAGCTTTCCAAACTTCGTGTAAAAATCATTTATACAATTTTTGAACAAGTTACTCTGTCCTAGGTTTTGCGCATGTTACTTCACGGTATCACGATCCAAGATAATCAAGCCAGACTCGTTTCAGCTAAAACGATTGCCTAATCCTGCTGCGAGTGGTTATTGCCACAACCGTTTGAGGATATAGACTTGTGCAAGGAAATTCAATGCAACAACAGCCTTAGACGCAACATATCACTGTAGATTCATCATTTCGAAACACAAATACAGTTAGAAATCCATGCTGCTTAAATTCTTATTTAAACGCGCTCCAGAATCCAGCCCGCCTCTGTGGCGTAGGTGGTAGCGTGTCTACCTCTCGTTCAAGAGATCCCGAGTCCTAATCTCTGTCAGGGTAAGTTATGTGGTTAAGGTTTTTTCGGTGTTATCCCTTATCCTGATAAGATGGATGTCGGATAACTCTAAGCTCTATGGATCTTGGGCTTATTTGAGAATCACTTCACTCATTTCATTCATCGTCCGATTTGACTTAACGTTGCAGGACGTTAATTTTTATATACATATATGTACTATGTATATATACCTATATGTATATATATACCTCCGAATCCTTCAAGCTTAGTACCTTGGATTAGGTGGGTTTTGAAAGTTGTAATATAAACAGCGAATTTTAGCTAGGTGATGGAAATTAATCATTTCTCCACACTAGCCGTATGTAGGCTAAGATTTTTGATGGATAGAGTCCACGGATCTCCCGGTTTCCGTCCAGTCGCTCTAACCCTTTGAGCTACCATGGCCAACGTACCGTCCTGACATTAAATTCTCCATTTGACTCGTATATTTCCCCGGTAAACCATTAGGGGATCTCGCATCCGAGATACACCGTTTTGTGGTGAGTGCCCCTAATAGTTTACCGGGGAAATATACGAGTCAAATGGAGAATTTAATGTCAGGACGGCACGTTGGACATGGTACCTCAAAGGGTTAGAGCGACTGGATGGAAACCAGAAGATCCGTGGTTCAAATCCCGGCCATGGCATTGAATTTTTCATGTTGACTCTATCCATAAACTGTGAATTTTGCCAAATGAATTAAACATAGCAGGCTTCTACCTACGTAACGGGTTCTGAATATTATACTTATAGGTAATTTCTAAAGTTGTAAAATGGCTGCAATTTTTGTTGAGTCCCACTGTATAGGCACACAAAATTTCATCTAGTTATGCCAAAGATTGTTGCTAAGTTTAAAATACATATTGTAAGGGTAACTTACCATTTTTGTCAGTTTAGCCGACGTATCCTGGTTGTGCCCGCCTCGGTAGTGTGGTGGTAGAGTGTCTACCTCACGTTCAAGAGGTCCGCAGTTCGAATCTCGGTCATGGTGAGTTACCTGGATAAGTTTTTTCCGGGGTTTGCCCTTGTACTGAAAGACGAATGTTGGGTAACTCTAAGCTCGATGGATCCTGGGTTCATTTGAGCATCATTTCGCCCATTCCATTCATCGTCCGATATGCCCTAACGTTGGAGGACGTAAAATAACAAAAAAATAATAAAAAAATAAATAAATAACAAAAAAAAAATCCTGTTTGTGGTTTGTGAAAAGCAAGCCAGAAGTATAACTTAATAGAAGTTCACTAAAATAAGGGGAAATGAACGATATAGAACCCTCCCCAAGCCCCTGAAAACTCTGCCTGTTTACATCTTTAGGCCCGAAATCATTAAAATCTGCCAAATTTGGAATTAAGTGTCAAAATATCTTTGAATACAGATTTTAACTAAACAATATTGAGATCTGGTGACCTGTATATGAAAAAGAGGTTTCTACCCCTTCCCCCTCCCAAATTTCAAATGTTTGAGTCGTTTTTTATTACACTCCCCCCCCCCCCCCCCCACACACACACACACACACACATTGTCTTCGGTGGTCTAGGGGTAGTAACATCTAGCCTCTGGTACCCAAGGTCACGGTTTTAAACCCGGTGGAGTGTAATGGATTTTTTTTCGGGGGGGGGGTGTAAAATTCCTTAGCATGTCTTCTGTCGGTAGAGAAGTATACAGTTCGGCCGCTCTTTCTCGGGCTCTGACATTTCTCGAGAGGGGGAAGCAGGTTGTTGCCACTTCTTTAGCGGGAATTTCAAGCAGAGGAACAATGCGTATTTTAAATATTTCACGTATTTGCATATTTCACGAACCAGTAGCCATATTATTGTAATAGCGATAATAATAGAACTTACGAACACTAAAAATCGGAATTCACGCACGCAAAATATAGCAAAGAAAGTTCACCAGCGCAAGCAGCTAAAGCCACGTGGCTCAAACAAATTTAACCTGGCAACACGGTGTTGGGTTCGGAAGCCACGCCTAGCAGCGACAATGCTGATTGGCGCTAGCAGACAGTTTTAACTTCCTGACCACAACACCGGATGGAGAGACTCCCAATACTACCAACAGATGCAGTTAGTGTGCGTGAAAGGTGTGAACTAAATATTCGAATAGTGGTGTTGTAATGAATATCTTGCATTATAATGAAATTGGAAGTTGGATTTCAGTGTTTTAAAGCTAATATAGTCCTATATTTTCATTCTAAAAATAATTTTGAGGATATATCTTCAATTGCTCATTACTGTATGTTGGTACTATTAACCTTCCCTCTCCACCTCTTGCAGTCGCAAAACGTCAGAGCCGGAGATACAACGGCTGGACTGTAGTCCAGCAACGCAAAGAAGGCCCCTCAAAGAATGTCCTGTGTTACACAGTGGGACAACGACAGCGAATGTGTGTGGCAGAGAGCGCATGCTAAACAAGGAGCAGAACCGTTAAAACATGCGCCTTATTCACACTGTACACTAAAACCGAGAAGATTCATTCACAAAAGTAGAAGCAGGGCTGGCCCCGTAGCTCAGTCGGTAGAGAACCTGCCTGCCGTGCTAGGGGTCCCGGGTTCTATTCCCGATGGGGATGGGTATTTTTCTCCGACCAAGATAATTCCCCATCTTTCTCAGAGTCGGGAAGTATGAATGAGAGTGTGAATGTGTGCGTGATGTAATGATTAAAAACCAAAGATTACGAGTAAACAGCTTCAGTATGTTCCAAAGGAGAACGGCCGCCGATATGACCATAGCAGTTAAAGGCGGGGTATAAATGGAACAAGGAAAAAAAAAGTAGAAGCTGTCAGAATGTTTTTGAATGATCTGTAACTGTACTGACATGGGGTGTCATAAACCTGTCCAGGGAGGGTGTGGGAACCTTCGCCAATCCCGCTGCGTCTCATCCCTCGGAGACTTTCTCTTCTGTGTTCTTCTTAGGGCCCAAATGACCTTGTTGTCGACGGGCCCTAAAACACCACACACTCACTCACTCTTCTGTGTTCTCTCCTGTGGAGGAGTATAGGTGATCCCGTGTTTCAGAATTACGGCACGTGAAGTAATCTCAAACCCATTAAAGGGGCATCTGGGCAAAATTATGTGTTTCACGCTGATGTTATCAATAATAGCAGTAAGAGTTAAATTCAAATGACAGTTAAAATTAGTTTACATTATGTACTTAATATTCCATAATTACCGTTAGTGTTGTTATGCATCGTAAGTTGACATTCGCGCCTACAATCTAGTTGCTATGAAAACAAAAGAAATCTCAGTACTTTAAAAATGACCCAAAGCACTAGTGCTAAGTAAAAACATTTATTTTGAAATATGTATTGAGATATTACAATTTGTACAATTATTGAATTTAATTTCACCATCTCCACACCTGCTGTTTACAACTAAACTTGTTTTATATATTTCTCCAGAAAAGGACGGTCTTGCTATCTGCTGAAATTCCATCACTACCGTTCCCACTGCACACATCGTCTAAAACTTTCTCCATAATCAGAATTAAGCCCTCAGTTTTACACTTTTAACAAATATAATATAGCGACATCACCAACATTTATTATTTCTCCATAGCAACATATATAGGCGATGTAGTTCTAAAACTAAACATTTATCTTCAATTATATTTATTAATATTTCAGCTAATATCTTAATTACTAAAATTCAGATTGAGATAAATACACAGAGTGCAAAAAATAGTATGCAATACACATGAAGTTAGCACCTAACGGAATCTCGGAAATTGGGAAAATCTCGTTTTTTCATACCTTTCCTCGTTCCGCATTAAGTGCTTACCACATTTTTTTAAGGACAAGGAGACAGGAAATAAGTCTATTTATGTGCTAAGTGAGATAAGGAAGGATGGATTCTGATTTATTATTATTATTATTATTATTATTATTATTATTATTATTATTATTATTATTATTATTATTATTATTATTATTATTATTATTATTATTATTATTATTATTATTATTATTATTATTATTATTATTATTATTATTATTATTATTATTATTATTATTATTATTATTATTATTATTATTATTATTATTATTATTATTATTATTATTATTATTATTATTATTATTATTATTATTATTATTATTATTATTATTATTATTATTATTATTATTATTATTATTATTATTATTATTATTATTATTATTATTATTATTATTATTATTATTATTATTATTATTATTATTATTATTATTATTATTATTATTATTATTATTATTATTATTATTATTATAATTATTATTATTATTATTATTATTATTATTATTATTATTATTATTATTATTATTATTATTATTATTATTATTATTATTATTATTATTATTATTATTATTATTATTATTATTATTATTATTATTATTATTATTATTATTATTATTATTATTATTATTATTATTATTATTTTACATTAGTATCGTAGTATCGTAGTATACTATTTCACACATATTTTCTTTCGTCGGGATATTCAGTGACCGGAATAAAAGACGATATTGTGTAACGTCATAAAGGACTGTAGTATCAGAAAACACTCTTTATCACTTCACTTTACGTTAGTCAGGAAAAATATGTTTTAAGAACATTAAAGCTTTCTTCCGGGCTTGTAGGCCGTGGTCCAGTAGGATTTGAATATCCTGGCGTTTCGCTAAGGACTGCGCTTGGCATCTTCAAGAGGCGTGATCCGTGTAAGAGCTGGAATTAATGTTTTCGTAACGCCGGCCGTGAAAGGCTCAATAAATACAAAAATATGTTTGTCTAGAAACAATTTGAAATCGGCTACACGAACTTCGATTGCATTTATTTCTTAAGTTACAAGCAACGTGTAAAAAACAGTCAACTTTTTATATAATGCGGTATTCACATTCTTCTTCGCTAACTTTTAGTAATAGAGGAAGGTTGTTTTCTATTAAAATGTAATATTGATATTTCAACAGAATACAGGTTTTCAGAGCTCCAGAACCCATAAAACATATTTATTAAAACTTGGAGTGTATATAAATTATGTGCATGTCTTTAAACAGCATAACCCAAACACGATAAGTCGGAATGGTAATTAATGATTCTTTTTTTTCTTTTTTTGTAGTTTAAGACCTCCAACGTAAGTCATATCGGACGATGAATGGAATATGTGAAATGATGCTCAAATGAGCCCGGGGTCCATAGAGCTTAGAGTTACCAGACATTCGTCTTTTACGATAAGGGAAAACCCCGGAAAAACCTTATCCAGGTAACTCACCCTGACCGAGATTCGAACTCGGGACTTCTTGAACGTGAGGCAGACATGCTACCACCACGCTACCGAGGCGGGCAATTACGGTTTAGCATCTTCAAATGGGCTGTGATTAAAATTTCCAGGAAAATATTCGAACTCCAAACTTTCCTTTCAAATCTAAAACACTTTTTTTCATGTTGTAAAAAAGGATATATGCTTTTCAAATACATTTTTGGGGCAATATACAATTAGTTTATTTCCCAATACTTTACATTTTTAAATGCTCAATCACCACTTGTTTGTTTCCCTTAATGGCATGTAGGTAACTTCAGAACTGATTTTTCAAGTTTTGTGTATTGCATCAGTCCATGTTTAATTCGTTACACCGAAAAAAAAAAATCTTATCCAGGTAACTCACCCTGACCAAGATTCAAACTCGGCACCTGTTGAACGTGAGGCAGACACGCTAATATCTACGCTACCGAGGCGGGCTATGTGTGTGTGTGTGTGTGTGTGTGTGTGTGTGTGTGTGTGTGTGTGTGTGTGTGTGTGTGTGTGCGTGCGTGCGTGCGTGCGTGCGTGCGTGTGTGTGTAAAAGTCAGGTAAATGCAAAATTGGCATTCAAGTTCAGTTCCTTCTAAAGACGAGACAAAAATAATTTAAGAAATCCCCCAGCCACCTCAAACTACAACTTTTCACTTATTTTTTATTTTCTCGAAAATGGCTCTTATAAATTTTGATGAAATATTTAAAATAATAACTTCAGGGAAATGTGTACTTAAAATTTTCTGTAAATATCCCAAAGAGCCCTTCATTCCAAAATGAATGCTATATAACAATAAACCCGTGATTTAGAAAAACATTTGAGAATTTTAAAGCATGCAAATTACGTGGTATCATTTTATACTATTAACTGTTTATAAGAGAATCTACTTTTGTTTATTGAAATCTCCAGTTATTCTCAACATTTCAAACTACACTACTTTGTTTTTCACCAGAACAAACATAGCCAATATTTTAATGTTTAAAACTGCCAATCTGTATGCCTAAAATATGGTTATTTACCCATTTGTGACTGAAGTGGCTTTTTTGAGTGAAACAGTGTCCACCTATTGGCGAAAAGTCCACAAAAAACCAGTTTTATTTATAAACCATAGTAAACATTCGCAATAAATGGTGTTGCCAAATGAAAGTGAAAATATACCTATTGTGAGATTTATATTTATGACGTCTATTGTTGATATACAATAATTGAATAACATAACACAGCATGTGGAAAATAGGAAGTCTGTGTTTGAGAGACTGACTTTGAAAAGTCTGTACTTTTATCACATGACACGTTTAATTATGTTTGTTTTTTGTTATGGGTGTAAATAAAATTACTAATTCCTCAAATTTAACACACAAAAGTTTGCTGAAATCGTTGTATTAGGTATTTTAACCGAATTAGGTCCCCAAGTTCCTTTGTCTATCCATTTCATAGCTTATTCTTTGTGTTATGTGACCCATCTGTTTTAAAGAACACGGAATGAGAAATTATCGTTGTTCATACTCATCCACGGGTTTTGTCCATCCATTGAATTTTAGAAGCGGAAAAGTACATAAATATGTAACCAAACATTCTGGCATATACTGTAGTTTACACTTGTAAATTATGCCCACTTCTCCTCTCTTTGTTGCGCAGTGATTTCCTTGTTTCTTTAACATAATTAAATGTCAACAGCAAGAAATGGAAATGTGACCTTTCACATTTTGTCGTGGGTGAAGAGGTCGAAATGTACACCAAAACTTTCCATTCAAAGCAATTTTTTCTTAAGCCTTTCCTAATTTAATTGAAAACAATTTGCTTATGTGACTTTTTAGATGCCTTAAGGATTTTCCTTTTTGTTCTGTTATGTTTATTTCTATGATACACTCTTGCAATTTCTAGAGGAAATATTGCACTCTCCCTGGAAAAAATTTAATATCGATATTTTACTGGAAATACATGCTATGTGAATGTGTTTTTCTGTTGTTCAAGAATGCCGACACTGATTGTTGTAGAAACTTGGTATAATCTACTATAACACAGCACCCGATTAGAAAGTAATCATTATTGGATTTTAATTACCTTCCTCATAATGGGATCTAATGGTATACAAAAGTCAAAAAATGTGAATACTTAATTCTTTCCGAGCGTTTTTCCTTCCTCTACTAGTAGGGTTAGTATTGCATTCCACCCAACAATTCGTATCAGATTTCAGCACTAGATTTTGAGACATTTTGTTACCCGATTCTCCAATTCGCTGCAGATAGGATGCACCTTGACTTTTTCGAAGACCCAGGTCGGAAAGCCAGATGTAACCGGGCTACTTCCCTGTAGTTTGAATTGTTTCTTGATGATTGAGTTTGATTAAATAAGAGTCATGAGATCTCTTGTTTTTAGTTGTGGTTTCTAGTGACATAAATAAAATTTTAGATAAGCCCGATTTCGTAATATATAATTTAATTGTATAATCTGGATTATATTTTACACATCGAAAAATCCTTACTTTCTTAATAAATATTTTTCGTTAATTACACAAAATACCTCACTCCTGTACATCTATTCATCACCATTTAAAACGTTCTATCCTCGTGAAACAGGATTATTGATTTTCTTCTTCCATCCAAAACTTTTCATCTTTCCACATGCAGCAGGATTATTGATTTTCCATTACAAAACGTTTATATTCACCGCAACGTTTTTCCATCGTCATGCAACAAGATTACAGAACACATATCTCTCAAGATTATTGATTTTCCGTTACTATCGTTACTCCTATATTAATTTTATATTGGCCGATTTACTGCTACGTCACTACATTACGTAATACAGTTATTACTACGGCCAATCACAAAATTACACATATTTTTACACATTTCAACCCCCCCCCCCAAAAAAAAAACAACCGTTACAACGCTGAATCTAAAAAATGTAAAAAAAGTAGGTTCGTGTATGTGTGTGTCTACGTATTTCGTATATGTAAACAGCGTATTTCAAAACCGGAAAGTCGGTTTTCGAATATATATACTTTTCTCAAACACGAGACATTGCTATATTTTCAGAGAGTGCAGAGTTTTAAAGGCACCACATGGTTGAAAGCTGTTTTTTATTTAAATACAGTAAAACGGAACGCGATTGTTCTGGCATTTATTTTCCTTTTACACATGTTTCCGTCTTACAGAGGGTCGTGTTTGAATATAAAGAAATTACGAAGTAGTCGCACAGGTTTACACTGAAGAAATAATATAGAATGAAGTGTAAATAATAATATGCTGATATGTATTATGGAGTATATTTTCAACTTAGGTACAATAATTGCCTAATCCTTGTTTCACATAAGCTTGCACCGCATCTCTTAAAGGTCACGTGACCTAATCACCTCTCTTTGGATGCTATTGTGGTATAGACTGTTGTGCGGTAAAAATTAGTTCGTTATTTAACATGGTGATATATCTTTATATGTTGGAAGAGAATTGTCAAATTTATATTTTCGTAAATGTTTGAATTAAATATATTACGCAACAGAGTTGATTTAGCTGAAATGCATGTTAATTCTTAAACGGAGTAAAGAGGAGGTTCCTTTGTTCTCAAGCACATGGCACGATAGCACGTGATTTAGCGGTAGTGATGACATATTTGTTTATATGACTTTTATTACTGGCCTTATTTTAAACTGGATTAGTCATATAACACCATTCGAAGGTGTGCTGTGCCGATTGCGAGAGCTAAATTATTTTATTGATCGTTTATTGCGCGTGTACTTATTATATGTATAATGGCAGAGTTTACCGCCAGTTTTTCGCTGAAGCATCGCAAGGGAAAACCTTTACAAAGCGGCGAAAAAAGAATTGTGGTGCATGTGTTTAATGCACTCACAGAGAAGAATCCGTCTTTGTCAGTGAGAGAAGTCGAACAGCTGTGCTCTGAACTTACAGATGTGTTAGATGCGTAGGAACATCGCGATATGAAATTGAGACAACAGGAATACTTACCACTCCAGGGGTGATATTGCTGTGTGGCGAAGACGTTATTTAAGGACAATCAGACTGTACCGGGATACAAGTCGCAAAATATACTACCTTGACGAGACTTGAAAGAATGAAGGACACACGACAAGTACGGCGTCACACGACTTTTAATACTAAAAGACAAGCGTCTTTGCAAGGTATGTGTGTTGGTTTAAAAAAATCCCAGTGGAAAAGGCCAAAGGCATTTCATTATAAACTTGTTTCAGTTTCATTGCTCATTCATTCAGTTTCAACTTGCTCAGTTTCATTATAAACTTGTAATTTTGCATGCCTTCATATCCTTATTTGTATGATTTTATTTATCTTCCTGGCAATTATTATGACGTTTACTGCAGGTTTAAATGTGACGGGAAGGCACCGCCTATGGCCTATGGCGCGAAAGCGTTAGCCAATTAGGATGAGGGGGAGGATAGTTGCACGCGGAGTGATACATGTCAGCGGGGCAAGGTTATATGAAACAGAGAGTAGTTTCTCTGTCTGTTTGTTTTGAATGTTGCCTTTCCAATCTGCAGCTGTCTGCATATCATCATTCACTTCACCACATACGGTATTCCAAACAATGTTATGGTGTTGTTTGAAACTCTCGAGGCATCCATTGGAAGCTCTGAAATCATCATTGCCTAATTTTCTTTCTGCCTTTAAAGCTTGAATCTGAAGCAGTGGTCCTGAAATGTTGATTCCTTTAGCTATTCCTTTTCCTGCTATTCCCTTTAACCACCCGTCTCTAATTTTTGTTTGGTTTTTCAAAATTTCATTAATCTGAGTTTTTCCCACTTTAAACAACACAGTTAATTCTTTACTGGACGTTTGTTGTTTTCGTGTTTTTCATAACCTTATTTTTTTCCTCCAGTGACTATATCTTATGTTCAGAACTCATTTTACAGAATTTGTGTACATACGCACTATGCTTTTAAAAACCACCAAAGTTCACAGTTTTCTTCCACCCGTACTTGTTCACTTCTAAGAACGACACTGAGAATGAACACACTGCAAAACAGTTTTACCCTTAACATGTGTGTTGGAAGAGAGTTGAGAGAGGTAATGGCTTGTTTTTCCTTTTCCTCGAAGGATTGCAGTTTATGACTATGGTTCATGGAACTTCGGTACAAGTACAGTCGCCCTCAAAATTATTCATTTTTTAAAAATACGTACGTTGTAACCTATTACACATAAAGGAAAGCGTTTTAATCAGGTTATTTACGCAAACGGTTCCCGAAAAGTATTTCCGTTTGTGCGTTTGGCAGTTTTCCGGGTTAGAGTATAATTTGACATGGGAAATTACCTCCATTCCGAAACTTGTTTTGCGTTTTTCTAGGTTTCCGGTATATAAGGGGTCCGCTTCAGGTAGGTTTATCACTTAAAGTCTGTTGGATTCTCTTATTTACCTTGCACTTATAAAAAATTAGCAATAGAATAATTTGTTTAGATGTTTTTATCGATTAAATTAAGTACTCTGAGGAATTAATCTTCACAAAATGAGTTTGCACGAGAATAGAGAAAGTCGTATGAGTGCAATGCATCAGATTTTTAAAACACATGTAATAGTTAATAAGCAAAATATTTCTCAGAAGTAGCAATATTTGTGAAACTTCAACAGAGAGAATTTTGAGGAAGTGAAACAAAATTTCTTTACTTTTTAGTGCAAATATGTATTTACTACATAAAATGGTATAATTTCGAGAACATAACAGGTATAATGGGTAGGCATAAGTAAATGTAATAAAAATTGTTTCTAGATTTCAAAACATCAACGTAAATTGTGTTATAAGTAAAGGCCGGGGAGATGTGCGCTCGCATGCGATACAAGTTAGCTGAACACAGAGTATTAATGACGTCAGATGTACAGCACAGCTATCAAATGTACAAACGTCGAAAACAACGTAAGTAGTACTCTGCGAA
The DNA here is from genome assembly GCA_030765055.1 of Mantis religiosa. Taxonomy (NCBI): domain Eukaryota; kingdom Metazoa; phylum Arthropoda; class Insecta; order Mantodea; family Mantidae; genus Mantis; species Mantis religiosa. The sequence goes on from JAUKNK010000301.1 coordinate 352,484, forward strand.
CTAGCAAGTGTATGCAGACGCAAGGCCAAGGCGTAGTATAACTCGACTATTTTGTTTCTTCTGGCAGTGAGGCGGTTGTCATGGTCAGGCTATACCTATTACTCGACAGAGCGTTGAGGCGTATTGACCTTCAGGTGAATAGCGCTGAGATCGTTCCTGATCAGGTCTTATCTGGTTGATTAGAAGGATGAAATATTAGTAAGTTGATGTACAGTAAGTTACGAAACACAAATAGAGCGATTGAAAGCTGCGTGATATGATATCTAGCACCTGCCGATGTACTACATGGCAAAGCGGGAAAGCGCATCGGAAAAAATTCGCAAAACACACACACACACACACACACACACACACACACACACACACACACACACACACACACACACACACGCATAGAAGTGTCGGCAGGTGTCTCGGCGGTGCATGGCAGGATGACATGCTCTGAGGAAAACTACTTCCTCCTCGGTAGGTCGGTTGCCGGTCTCCTCTTCTCTGCTGGGGCCATTTCGGGACCGCCAGCCAACCTTTGGGACTCGGATCGCCTGCCTGGGAACTTTGGGGATCGGCTGCTGGGCTCGTTGCCGTACCGCTGTGGGGGAGCGAGTTCGTTGTCCTGGTCTGTCGGGGGAAGTCTCTATCCAATTAAACTGTAGGGACCCTGCCCTCTCTACTGTCGTGGCTCCTTGTGTCGGCCGCCTTCTGTCTCCTTCGCCTCATCCTTCCTCCCGGGGGTGTCCGCACTTGGGGGCATAGCAACAATGGGCTAAGCATGGTGGCCTACGTACCGAATCCCCTTCGTAACGAAATCCCAATCCCATGGTTTGGTCGAGGGTTCATAGAGCTTAGAGTCACCAGATCTTCATCTGTCAGGATAAGGAAAACCCCGGAGAAAACGTGTCCAGCTAATTCACCCTGACTAAGATACAAACTCGGGACCTCTTGAACGTGAGGCAGACACGCTACCGCCTACGTTACAGAGGCGTGCCAGGTCCCTAATCTTTGACTATTGGAGCGTCACGAACGTTTATACAGCATAGAATTAGAAATAAATGTTAATTTCCTGTGTACTCTCATAACTCACCATTTCATACTCACGAACTCGAATTAACTTTAAAAAGAAGAAGTAACTTTCATATACTATGATCACGTAATTCACACAAAAAATGCAACGAAAAGAACACCAAACTATTATCGTACATTAATATATACCATCTTTAGTTTTCTTCTGGTCCCTCATTACACAAATTCATAGTGTGAGGATCGTGACTGCCTTCCAACATGGAGGATCCAACCTCGAATCATAGATTTAGTTGTCTGATAAAAGTTCCTATCTGGGATTTTCCCTAATGGCTTATCATCGTAAGCCGAACGTCGAGTAACTAGCTGTAAGATAATTAGACCCTGGATTCAATTAGGGCACCATTTCATCCATTATATTCAGTGTATCTGCACACCAGAGTTGTAAAAGATATCTTAAGTATTTAAAATAAATTATTATTTCTAAGCACCCTACAAAATTATTTACTTAAACCACATGCTCTTCGTCAGTTTGAATCCTAGAAATATCCCTTTTATTAGAAGTTCTGATTAATTTCAGCATTTTCTGCTCAGTTATTTAATAGTTAAAATTCACACTTGGAATCCTTCTGTATGGGTTTTCTATATAATAATATTCATGTAAAGAGAAAAGTACGTCAGTTTATTGATTTGGATATCGTATTCTTAGACCCAATCAAATTAATCTGACTAGCACACTTCTGTAATCTACTTAAACGAATGGGACTTCTCTATGGGCGTGGTTTTCCTTTATTCCCTAAGCTCTGTATATCCTGAGATCATTTGAACATCATTTCATCTATTTCATTTAATGTCCGATATGAACTACGTTGAAGGATATTAATTTTAAAAAATGCCTGCATTCCACACCCCTTCTCCACACATTACTAATCTCTGCATCGTAACTAGACGTTAAAAGATTACAGATAATATACACAATGGAAATCAAATAATTACATTTGTGATTTAAAACAAGAAATAAGTTTCTTCTCAGATTTCCTTTACTCTGTTGATTTTAGTAATAAATTATGACAGTTTTAAAAAACATTAAAAAGGAAGGAATATAAACATGAAAAAATCGATTTAGATATTGGAAATTAATTGTTCTTTCACACTGGGCGTGTGTAGGCTAAAGTATGGAAAGGTAGAGTCAGACTGAAAAATCCAATGCCGTAGCCGAGATTTAAACCACGGACCTTCTGGTCTCTATCCAGCCGCTCTAACCAATTGAGCTAATATGGCCAACATGCCGACATGACATTAAATTCTCCAACTGACTCTTGTTTTTCCCGGTAAACCACTTAGGAGATCTCATAAACACATGAGACAACTACCTTAATGGCGACTTACTACATGTAAGTACTTTAAGGGCCGGGCTTTATTTAGGTCCAGTGTGAAAGAACAATTAATTTCCATTAATTGACCTAATAGTGGTCAAATATAGAGCCCGGGCCTTAAAGTACTTACAGGTTGTAAGTCGCCATTAAGGTAGTTGTCTCATGTGTTTATGAGATCTCCTAAGTGGTTTACCAGGAAAAAACAAGAGTCAGTTGGAGAATTTAATGTCATTTCGGCACGTTGGCCATAGTAGCTCAATTGGTTAGAGCGGCTGGACGGAGAGCAGAAGATACGTGGTTCAAATCCCAGCTGTGGCATTGAATTTTTCAGTCTGGCTCTACCTTTCCAGACCATTTAGATATTATTTTGAATTATTAAACAAAACATCAAGCGCAGCTGCCTGCTCTGCAAGAGGTCGTGAGATCGATTCCCGGGTGTGGTAGGAATATTTTTCTAGCCAAGACTATTTCCACTCCTCCGCAGTCTTTGTGTATGAATAAGTGAGAATATGAGTGTAGTAGTGGTGGGAGTGTATAATACTGTCGCGAGCATTGTTGCGGCCGGCCCGCACAAAGGGACAAATAGTGCAGCGCGGAGACAAAAAGCTTACCGCAACAGATAAAGCTAGATGACTGGAAGGTTCGTCTTTCTAGTGTCGTCTTGATTATTAGAGAACATTCCACAAATTTCTAGTACAATGAGTGGAGCTATAAAAGAAGCCGCGGATCCCCATTTGAGACAGTCGTAATTGGACTCGTGTGCGTGCAGCGGTATTTTGAAAGTGAACCCTTTGTTTGTGGTCGACGACCTTGACGATCCTATTTGTGTATGTCACATAATTCTGCTACTGTAAGGGTTCACCAAAGTGTGTTTCTAAGGAAATAAAGAGCATTTTGGAATTTCTGCAGACTGGACTTTTAATTCTACGAACTCACAAAGTCGCAATATTTATCGCCCGGTTTTTACTACATGCGGCACCGCAGGTGGTGACACTGATGGTATATGAGATGAAGATGGAGCACCAGTGGAATGAGATGGCAGGGGAGGAATATGTGTGTAAATCTTAAAGAAATCCAATAGCAATTCTACAGATTTATCCTTGCAGATGCGGCAATAATATATTCCTGATAAAAGTCAAACGACATGACCATTTGAAAATGGCTATAAATGGGAAAAAATAAAAAAACAAAAGAAAAACAGTAATAGTAGAATACTTCTTCGACATGTTTTTCATGATTGTTATTTTGGTGCAAGGCTTCAGTGAGTCACTGTCCAAGACAATGAAACAAAATTAATTATCTAAAGATAAAGGCAATATTATTTCCCTAAAAATAAATAACAAATAAATTTCTTTCCAAGCAATATACACTGATCACAATTTAGCAACAGGGGAAGCAGAAAACCTTTTAATAACCCTTATGAAAGAAAGCGTTAGTTGTTTCCTTTGTATATTTTAATCGAGCTCGTTTCCACTGCTTGTTAACGATTGATTTTTTTAATTAACATCCGGATATATAGTTACAGTGTATCTGCAACTATACGTATCTGGGAGGAATATATCTATATATTCACAAATCAGACCACATTTTATTTAATATTGTGACTTTGTTGGTTCGTGAAATTAAAAGTCCGATTGCACCACTCAAAAATGTTCTTTATTTCCACCGAATTACAATCGGAACACTTGCCGATTACACAGAATTACGTAATGCACACAATCACAGTTCACCAGTTCGCCTGTCACAGGTCCACTGTACGCAGTTACGTACACTCCTCCGATGCACGTACACAGTCCGTTTTCTCACTGGGCGCTCGTCACCGCTGCTCGACAAGAACTGAACTTTCCTCCAGAGGTCCAGAAGTAGTCCTGGTCGGGCGGAGCAATGTTTATTTTTCCCCGTCCGGGTGTCTTCTGCCGCAGTACCTAGCCACTTTGCGGCTTAACCTGCGAAGTGAGTCAGGAATGTTTTTTTTTTTTTTTGTTTGTTTTGCTGGGGGTAGGTTGTAGTTTTGTTTAAAAATGTTTGTTTGGATGCCCTTGAGTAATCTCAGAAGGCAGCAGCTTAGCGGTTTTAATGCACTCTCCCATTGGGAGGGGGGGATCGGTTTAGTGTTTTTGCCCCGTTTTGATTATGGGTGGCCTAACGCTTGAGCCATCAGGCGTAAAATGAATTTTAAGGTTAATGGGCTCTAACTTGGGTTAACCAAGGGGCCCCAGGACGTCTCTGGGGAGTTTGTATGATGGTAAGCGTCTTTGCTCTCTCTGGTCATATCTGCCCAGGGAGTTCACTAAAGGGTTGCCATGGGTTTGGATTTTTTCGTACATTGATCGTGCCCTCTCTCGGATGACATCGACAATGTACGGGATTTTCGAATGTTCATGAAGGATCTGGGCTGGGAATCTCCAGTCTGTATCGTATATCACTCAACTTTCCTCCAGCCCGACGCGTTGCTTATATAGGACCAACTGGCCAATCTAGAAGGTTCCGGATTAGATGAAATATCCTGTATGTTCGAGAACTCAGGGGGAGGTGAAAGAGACGGCACAGTGATGTTTTTCCAACCACCCCTCGTTACCGCTATAAGACAAATGGGTGGGCGTGGTCGAACGCCTCCCGTCCGGCCCCACCGCCGGCCGGCTCCACAGGAAGTCCCGACGTTCGGGTGATAATATTGGTGCTAAATTTCTTTTCAGATAAATAAAATGCAAGAAGGTTGCCATTTTTATACTATTAGTACATATAATCACTGAAGTGTCTCGCATTGTGCGACATTAGATCTTAGCAACACTGTTTTTACATTTTGAGTTTTCAAATAGTCAAATCTCGCAACTTAGAGCTTTCGCCAACTGTCAACGTAAACAGGAAAGTGTATGAGTATAGACTTCCTAGATATATAGTTGAATATAAACAGGATTTATAAGAGTACAAATATGAATGTAGGCGAGAAAAAACTACCTGCTATGCTTTAAAAATATTTATTATGTTCGATTCTGGTCCATGAATAAGGCTTCCGTTAAACTACTCAGCTGGAAGGCACTAACGTGTGATACCGAAATTAAGGGATGCAATAAGTAAACAATAGTAATGGATTTCAAAGAAATTGTGTATCTTTGTTACAAAACGTGCAGGCAGGTGCACTGAGTTGAATGGCAGTTGAGTTGTATCGTGTAACAAAAGACACGGAAAAACAGAAATCTAAGGGATAGCAATTGACTTTGTTTGAAAAGGGTATTCTTCGGACCCTTAATAATGGCATAACCGAGACTAATAATCACAATGGACAAAATAATCACAAAGGGCTTCGAGAAAGTAAAAGTTGCACACCCACGCACAGCTGTGTATAGTGTGAGGACAGACGGTCCGCGGCTAGCGGCTGAGTAAGAAGTTTCTCTGTCTTGGTCGAAGGCAGATCAGAACCGGAGGGACGATTTGTCGGTTCATACGTAACGAATTAAGTATTATGGAGTAATAAGCATTCCACCTTCAGTCACTCTAAACAGTGATATATTGGTAACCCTTGGTCGGCAACTTCGAGTTTGATGTTATGATAAAATGAAGCAGTCATTAAATCAGTTTGAAACGGGCATTCCATTGCCATTAGAACCATCCTTCCTCATACATATCCACGCATACCCTGAGAGAAACCTCATTGCTCAACCCTGAGCTACCCATATTATTCGTTACAAACTGTAGCGTCAACGTGGAACTGTGCGCCACCCATTTTATTGCTTCACGTGCATTTGTGTGACTAGAACTTCCTAAATCATTCATTATTATTCCGCAACAAATGGTGCCTATAGAGTAGAAACATTTCAAGCATTTAAAGATTATTGGAGTAAGGAGGAGCTTAAGGAAAAGAGAAATATTTCCCATTTCTATGAATATCGGGCATTTTCTTTTATTTAGATTTTGACAAGTTTGTGCGAAATCTTTACGAGATAATGGGAATGTCACACCATAAAACCTTCTTGAATAGTGCACAATAATTTTATAAATAATATCGCAAATGTTAAACAAAGAGTAATGGATTGGCCTATACTTTCTGGTCAAAACGTGTTTACGAACGCTTTTAGCGTAATCGATCTGTCAAAGCCATAGAAACTGCTCAAGAAGAAGGTGTCGACGATGCTCTTTGTTGTGGACTTGATGCTCCATATTATTGACCTCAAGAGAACAAACAGTATGCAAGCATACAAATCTAAACACATTATTTTGCAGTGCACACACACTTTTCTATCGAATAACATAAAACGCACAGCCAAAGCATTTCATTTTGCAAACAGAACTTTCACTTATAAAAAGAGGAGTTATGGGTCATTCCGTTAAAGATCTTTAATGGCCATGTGTGTAATATCCGTTAGATATAAACCTACTTTATCCAGTCAGTTGTTTGTAATTGCGCTCTTAAGATGTGAAATTTATCGATAATGCCAGAGGTTGACCAGTAGGTTGATGTGTTGATCGCCAGTTGTACAGGTTGCCAGACAATACTGCAAGTCACTACAAGAAATTGGACGGTTATTTTAGCACTTTTGTGGCTTTCTCTAGACTCTAAAATAGGTATATCTGTGGTTTGAAATACTTTCCCATGACAAATAAAATGCAAATTTTAAATATTATGTGGAAAATTTGAAGCCCTCATTATTATGCGACTTTTGTATAACTGGTAAACTCTAACAGTTAGTTGAAGTAATACTGCACAACAATGTACATCCGTTTAAAGCTCACACAAAATATGAAACACATTTTTGGCATTAACCATTCTCTGTTTAGTCTGAATTTTCAAATGTTGATTATATATAATCTTCTTATGTGGCTAGTATCCATTCGTTTTTTTCTCGCGGTTGTGTAAGAAACAAAGCCATCACTAGCGATCCGCTTCTTAAACATTTGACTGTCCCTTTAGCCCGCTGTATTCTTCTTATACGTTATTTGTAATGATAGTTTATTTCGATTAATAAGAACTAAGCAAACAATATTAGTTTTTGTAAGAATAGTATACAAAATCGTATCACATCAGATTTTACCTGCTTCTAATATTGCTGTGAAGCTTTGCAGCTAAACCTCCATAATATTTGACCAAAATTCTAATTTATTTTTCATTGTTGCATTTGTATTTCA
>JAUKNK010000301.1:365000-375000 GCA_030765055.1 Mantis religiosa
TCTATATACGTAAACTGAAATGCGCATATTCAAAGTCGATTCGTATTAACAAGAAATAGAAGAATAATCTTTTGTAGGTATAGTTTGTAGAAGAATGAGGAAAGAAGGTTGTGTAAGTACAACACATCACGTAGGTATATGTGGTTATATCTTTTGGGTCCTCTAAAAGGAGGTTAGGTCGGAGATAATTATAATTCAACTGGAAAGGGAAACCATGCAAATGCACTTTCCATTCCCAAGTCATTTTATTTCTCTGTTGATATATGGATTATTAACTTCCGAGGAAATCACTGTACGGCCTGTTAACCTTAAGGAATTCTACATAATGTATTAATTCGTTTTGTGGAAAGTGAGCAGAAAGGCTTTCCCTTATGTTTCAAATCATTTCTTTACGGTCACAGTGACGTTTATAAAAAATCTGTTAACATATAATGAAAATGTATCCGAAAATGTTTGGTAAGGTATGATTTTTAATAAATAAACCACGTTAAAATGTGCAATCACGGAAATCTTAGTGTGATGTACGTTAAATTGTTCCATTATTTTCTGTTTTCTTCTACATCTTGGAGGGAAATTTAGAATTCCAACATGTGAATTCGTTTCCGAAGAAATTCATGTACCTGCACTTTACCAGTTGGAAACTCCCCGGTAGGACAGCACAACCCACAACTCACCCGACTGTGGTCCCGAAACAGTCCCACCAGACTCCGGGCTCGGAGACCGGAGACCATCCTACCGGAGGAGGGAATGTTTACCAGGAGCATATCATCCTGCCATGCACCGCCGAGACTCCCGCCGACATGTTCTACCCTGAAAGAGACCAACAGATGAGAGATGATGTGAAATGATAATGGGGAGACAGAAAATTCGAAGGATGTAATTAACCTACCGAGCATTTGCCTGTTGACCCGGGAAAAACCCCGAAAATACCCATGGGTCAGGTAGGTCGGCCACAGGAATCGAACCCATACCTCCCGGAAGGGGCCACAAATAAAATCGCCTGTGCCATCCCACTCAGTGCGTACTAACATACAATGTAGACTAGGACAAGAAGTAAAGTGCACCTTGAAGCCTTACCTTTAATCTTTGATCCATTACAGTGATTGGTTATTGGAACAAAAGAACTTAATATTTCAGACATTTTAAAACAAATTAGATGTAATTGGAAAGGACATTGTATAACCTTATGCTACATTTTTCAGTACTCACTAACGCACATCCAATTTCCCATCGAATTCGTAGTTATCACTTTGGTCTAGACTATCTTTCCGTTTAACTTGGTCCGGACCAAAGGCGGTCTAACTTTTTTGGTATTCATAAACGATAAAATGCCGCGGACCAAGTAAAGCCGTATACCAGCACGGAGCAGATGTTACGCGCCGTAGAATGGCTCTTGTGCGCATGCGCCAGTCTTATAGAGTGCTAAACAAACCACAGTGTACCTACAAGTTTATAAATCTCTGTGGTGGTTTCACAACTGTTTCTTAATCATTCATTCGGTTGCTGTTGCTGTTTGAGGCACAGAATATGTACTTATTTTGAGGTTCGGTAACAAAGTTTGGTGTGCTGTGAAGACTAATGTTTTCTCTAGTCAAAAAAGAATAAACATTATACAAAATAAAACCATGTCGGCGAATACAAATGTGAGAAAGGAGGATGCAAGGAGGGACATTTATAACGAGTTTGCTGATAAAACGGCTTACTGATGCCTTACTAATATTGTGCAGGTCAGCAGTGTTGTCATGATATCCTCCTTTTGCATAATACCGAAGTGCTGTTATGATTTGAGTATCAATTGGGATACTCAGGCCTCGGTTATCGTCCCTGGCATACAGGTTAAGACCAGCGTTCTGGCGTTCGCTTTACTAAACCTGCACCTGCTTTTGAAGTTTAGGTCGCCGTACTTCGCAATAGTTTCTATTCTTGGTAGATAAGTTTTCCTCCGTCGTCTTTTTTCACGAATTCTACGCGCTACAGCTACATTCGTCACTTCATTGTCGTCCCTATTGCAAAGATAGTCCGCCTTTAATCTACCCCTCGGAGGTGGACCAAACTTTGAGCCGGACCAACGTGTTTGGTCCCCGGACTATGGTTAATCCGGGTTTATGAATAAGAAAATCGCTAGTCCACCGTTAGTCCACCGGAAGTAGGAAGTTGGTCTGGACCAAGTCTGACTATGAATACGGCCCCTATGTTTGCAAATCACGTCTCCATTTTCAAACACTTCTTGAGATGCTGAATGTCTGTTATTGTTCAAACAGCTGAGTGAGGTGGAGCTTTGTAACTGTGTGACTCATATTCGGAAGGTCGAGGTTTCGATTCCCGTCGACAATCATTCTGATTTAGACTTTTTGGTGGTTTTATCCAAGGCGAATGCTGGGGTGGATTCTCTCCTCAACGGATTCCCCTCCTCGCTTCTCATCTACTTGCCTTTCCTTGTGAACTTTCAGGTTTGGTTGTGAGCGGGTAGTTTCGACAGATGCAGACAGACTGCACAAGTGTATACTTTCTTCCGCGCCCTCCTCTAAAGGTTAATGCCTAGAGGCCAGAGGAAGACAGCTTCGAGAGTTGTGACGCATTTCAGCTGGGAGCGAGGCCTGCAGTGCGTGTGACTTCAGGCAAGAACCACCAAGTTATCTATATAAATGGCGCTGTGAGTACAGTTCCGTCAGGTGTAGCGCACTCGATGACAACAATGAGCTGTCACGTACCAAATGGAACTGTTAAATTTACAATGTGACGATTATTGAAGGACAACAAATATACAAACAAGAAAGGCTTGGCTGATTTTTACAACAGTGACCACCAAACAAGATTCCCGAGGTTGTACTCACTTGCCGCACGGACATTGTGTATGTTTGGCTCGACTTGTTTATGTGTGCGAACAATTAATTTTTTTCTGTAATGAAATTAGCTAATTCCAAACCCCGAAGTACCTTGTCGTATCACAATCTAACATGCAGACTTCGATTACAAATTTCCCAGACATTGCGTCCTGACATTGATAAACTAGTTAAAGAAAAACGAAACAGAAAGTGTCGGAAAATGTCCACGTTCTTTTATTATTTTACGTCCTTCAACTTTAAGTCATATCGGACGATGGATGGAATGGGTGAAATGATGCTCAAATGAGCCCAGGGTACACAGAGCTTAGATTTACCCGACATTCGTCTTTCAGGATAAGGGAAAACCCCGGAAAAACCTTATCCGGGTAACTCACCCTGACCGAGATTCGAACTCGGGACCTCTTGAACGTGAGGTAGACTCGCTACCACCACGCTACCGAGGTGGGCGTAATTTTGTTCTTGATGGGTCTTCTCTAATTTTCAGATAAAATTACTTTATGATTTATTTTATTTATGACATTCCTGACGTTCAGATAAACAACGAGTTGAAGTTTTATATATTTTCTCATAACACAGAGCCAAATCGTAGTTGTTTACAAACTGAGACCAATTGTGTAATTAAAGCAGTCAGCATTAATATTACAACACCCATGATGTAAATTACACATATTATTAGTACCCGATACGTTTCCTGTCTTTCCCATGCTGTCGGAGGCCCAACACATCCTTCCTCTTGGGCAGCAGAAATCAGCGCGGTGTTGTCACACGCTAACCTGCCTTTCGTTCGGGGATATATTTGGAGGTTAGAGCTGACGTCACTCCGCCACTACCTGTCTTCCCCTGGCCTAGGCCGCTAGGGTCCTTCGGTGCTCTCTTCCTGGGTGGTGCTATGAACCTTCGGTAGGGAGCCGAGTGACAATATCTATTGTTAAGAATTTCCTTATGTCTGTGGGCTTTGCTGACTCTGCCTTCTTCTCATCTTGTGATCTGTAAAATAATTTTACAAATTTCAAGTTCTGTGATGTGATTTTATGAAGCCTTACGTTTTTTTATGTTTAATTCACGTCCTCCAACGTTAAGTCATATCGGACGATAAATGGAATGGATGAAATGATGCTCAATTGAGCCCGGGGTCCATAGAGCTTAGACTTACCCAACATTCGTCTTTCAGGATAAGGGAAAACCCCGGAAAAAACCTTATCCAGGTAACTCAACCTGACCGAGATTCGAACTCGGGACCTCTTGAACGCTACCAAGGCGCACTAAGCCCCACGTTGTGGCGACACTTGTAAAGTAGTATTTGTATTTTATGGTGTTTTGCAGGGAGTCGAGTTGCAGCGTTCTTTGACGATGCTTGAAGAAATTCCTTTTTTAACCTGAGTTAATTGTATTTGTTTTCAATTTAAGTTAAAGAATGATTTCCCCGCTAGAACATGTCGACTCTTATGCCCAGGAGTGGCCTCGGACGGATATCTTTCTTCTTATTCTTGGAAATGGTTTACAAAATAAATAAAATAGTTATCCAATTCCTTTTAAAACATACTGATCTTTTAATTCACCTTTAAAGTGATATTGAATTAATCACTTTTGAAGCGTCCTTTCTCTTTACAATCTAATTTAAACTAAAAGTTTACCTCTACACATTGAAGCTCGATATCATGTTCCTTCACGCCCGTCTTTTGCAACGTTCAGGCTTAGAATGACGCATTCCTTTACGAGCAAGATTATTGATTTTTCCTACACCATGGTATTACATGTCTTGTTGACTACGTCATACGTAGCGATCAATACAAGCCTGTTATTTATTTTTTTTATTATGTAATTTCATTCTATAAACTTAATTTAAACAATTTAACACTTAAACGTTATTTAAAATAATTCTAAATTCCTAATAACATCATAAAACAAATTAACATTATTAATTATTTTCCCTTCAGAGGCTGGATTAAAAATAACTGTTAAAAGTCTCTCTTCTCTCATCTCTTTCGGGTCGCGTTGGGTTGAGGTGTTTCCCTAAGCCCCTACAGACACGATCACTACAAAGTCTTCTGTCTACTATGCCATCGTATTAATTGTAGTTGTTGCATTGGCAGAACTACGTTGCTGTAAAACTGAGGTGACGATAAGCATATCCATTAGACATTTTTATCAATAATTCATTTAAATAATAAAGCTTAAGGTTGTACAAAATTTAGTGTGCATTACATGCGAGTGTAATGCATAACAGAATTTCGGGAATAGAAAAGAGAGACTTGGTTCGTCTTTTCAAACTATTCTTCCATTCTGTAATAATGCACTTCCCATACTCATATCACAAAAAATTCTAAACGGGTTGCAATGAAACCTATTATCTAATACCTTTGTAGATAAACGGACTTTACATTTTAACTTTCTGCAAAGCGTAGAGTTACAGTGTTGTACGAAATCAAACTCTAAATATATCTCTCATTAATATACCAGACTCCTTCACGTTACTGGTATGGGTGAGGCTATTGTGCATTAACTTGAGATATAGCTGAATGTGTTTATTTCTCAATCTGTCGCCATTATTAGCTGCTGCAGTGTCTATCACAAAGAGGATGTATGCAGAGTAACAAAAGTTCTGTAACGTCATAGGCACATTGTTGTCATGTAATTGCTATCAAATAAGTTGCAGTCTGTTACAGAGTGCATATATGTGAATTTGCCTGCAGCAAAACAATGCAGTTTGAGAATTTATAGCTATAAATTGACTATTTTTCGGACACCTTCGTGATTCCGATTCTGACAGAGAATTCAGCGACGAAGAATAATGCAAGATACGTATGATGCAGTGTGTTAACATTCATAAACAAAATAATGTGTCACCCGATCCTCACCAAACCGTCAAGTTAATGCAATCACCTCCCTTCTCATTTTTTAAAATTGCCTGTGGCACAGTCATTTACAGCTTTCGTTGCAGTATTCTTCATATCATCTAGGTATCAAAACGCATTCCGTAATTTATTTCTTGCAACTCCAATCCTAAAGTGAAGGTGTTCCCTCGTAACATTTGTCACCAGAAGAAACTTGAATACTCCTTAAAGCATATTTCAGCACGTTTAGCTCGCATTTTATATTTTTGATATCGAGAATTTGTATATTTTGGTTAAAATAAGCGTCCTTCACTTAACACCGATTCTAAAGTATATATTCTCAAGTATATTTCTAATATACCCCGTTTATAAAACATCATAAGAACATAAAAACATTGAAGTTGATAAATACATTCATTTGTTGAATGAAGTTAGGGACCAAGGAACTGAACTGCCCACTTTCTGAAAGTTTAAAGCAAACTGAAGTTTGTATGAATGCTTATTATCGCGAACCCGTATCTACGATCGCGCGGCTCGTTTACACAAAAGGAACTGATAGGCGGGCAGTGTGAAAACCAAGAGCCCGCGGACAAAGATAACATGCAGATAAAGGTCTGTCTAAACAAACAAACTGAGATAAATGTAAATTTCTAGTTACTTCTTGACTGATAGAGACCGTTCGGGTTCTGGTTTATTTTCGAATAATCTAGAAATTATCAGTGAGGTATTCTGGCGACGACTCGCCAAGAGTTGAGTTGCAAGTTGTTGTTGTTGTTGTAAAGACATGTAACAAGAGTGTTGTCAACGGTGGAAGTTCAGTAAGCTGTTTGTTATTGTCATCGACCTTGGTGTTGTAGTATATGTGATGTAATGTTGTTACGTGAGAATTGAACAGTGTATTGCTACGGAAATAAAGAACATTTAGAGTTTCGGCAAATTGGACTTTTAATTCTACGAAACCACAGAAAATTTAAATTGTTTAATGTCCAGTTAGAATTCCTTGTAGCCAAATTACTACCAGTAGACAATAATTAGAACCATGGTACGCGTAGAACGTTTCATTAAAATTGTACCTTAACTGCTGCACAAGAAATCGTTCACATTTTATATTAGAGAAAAACACAAGCTTGCTGTCCTTATAACTTTAGAGATCCCAGGCTCGCTTCCCTGCTATGGGAGGAAATGCACTTTAACTGTGTAGTATAGAATCACTGCCCACTCTTCGCGGAGTCTGGAAGTGCATATGTAACAGGATTTGTTTAGTGAAAAGGTAATATAAAAACAAGGCTTAAAAATAAACAATAGAAGTTAAAGAAAGTTATACAAATGAAGCAATCTTACAACATTGGAATTGGTGGAATGTAATTAATTATAATGTTCCTAATATTAGTAGGTATATAAGTGGCAGGAAAAAAATAAATTAGATGATTTGTGCTATTTTTTGCTGAAAATTATGCCTTAGATAATTACAAAAATGTTCTTTTCAGCTTCGTTTTGAAATTAAAAACACTTACCGCACAGTAACCAAAAGAGTATGGAAGTTCGAAGTGCTAGTGACGAAAAAACCTCTCTGGAAACAGTGCTTTCGAAAAGCAAATTGAATGACAAATGTGTAACGCTTTTAGAGCTTCTTGACTTGCGTTTGACAGTTAAATCAGTGAATTTCTCCAGATAGAGATCGTTACCATGGTTACATCAAACAGAAAGCCTTTGTTTCATAGCAAAGGAAATGCAGCACGAAACTTCTCTCTCAAGAGTCCATTTTCTGCATGAGAAACTTTGGGGAAAATAATAATGGTGGGTGACATCTCACAGTCATGACTTCTTGTGCCGAATGACCGCCGGCGTGACGTATGGAATATTTATGAGGGATGCACAAAGTTGTCTGGCCTGCAGTAAAATAAGTGTAATATTTTGTTTTGAATAATCTCAAACAAGGAAGGAACCTTTTCGCACAATCACTGGCGTTCAGAAGCACATATAGGGTGGATTCAGGAATTGATTCGATGAACGTTATTAAATTTGAAAACAAGTGAATAGCGAACTAAAGCGTTCTATAAAGCTATCGGGTCGCAAAGCGCCCTTTAAGGGAAGAAACATGTTAACTCTGTGCAAAATTCTGAAGCATATGCATTTTTTGCAGTAATAAATTTTAGAATTTTTTGAGGGATGGATAATATGATAGTGAACAACCAAAATCATTAAAAGTTGACACCCAATACAGGTGGTAATTATGAAGTCTAAGATCAGTTTTCTTACCCTTAAAAGTAATTTTTTTACTTCATTTTTAATGCTCATCATTAACTTTACCCTTTTTTGTGCAAACTTTTGTCAATTATTTTCAGGTTTTCACCAAGGAGACTTAGGATGGTAAATAAAAATAACAATCGATGTAAATTCTTACGCAAGTAAAATTAAGTACATACGTTAGTCATTTGGCTAAAAAGGTATACACAAAATTAGTATATTTTTTAATTTACGTTATTTTGTTTGTATTTCGTGTTTTGTTTCTCATCTATGTGATGCATTTTTAAAACATTTGTTTGTAACACAATATCAAGTTTTCCCCAAAACTTTTAAACTATGCCTTAAGAGAATATCTAAAGAGTAGAAACCTGCTGAATTGGTCTGAAAATATGCAAGTGTTTTCTACAATATATGACAAATACTCGCTTTCCAAACTACACAGGGATCCCACCCCTCCCAAGGTGAAGAACTGGAACAATACAGTTCGCTAAATTATGTTAAAATCCATCAAGTTGTGATTCAGTTAAAGTATGATTAAGTGAAACAATTATATTATTGACATAAATGAACAATTATATATTATGAAATTAATGGCAATAATGTGCTATTTTAAGCAAAGTAAAGAAATTTGACTATTTGATAATTATATTCCGCACATGATTTCCATTTCTGGGACAATCTAATAGGCTAAAATGCGTATTGTAAACGATTTTTGTAACATTTCAACTAATACGCATTAATTTATTACCTATGGGTATTGTCTTTAAGCAGGGACGTATTTAAGGGGGGGTCCAGGAGGTCCAGACCCTTCAAATGAATTAGCATTTCAAACTATTAATAAATACTTGAAATAAAACTTAGTTTAAAATAAATCGAAAAAAGTTTATTCAAGTTTCTCATCTTAACGTCTCTATTCACTGTCAGGCAAACATGAAGTTATTTAAGAGATAAACGAAAAGTTACTGCACAGCAGCTGTAGTACTCGTTAAAATACACAAATAATGTCAATTATAATAATGTATTGCAAAGTTAACCAATTCCGATGTGATTAGAATTCCCAGATACTTACTTAAGGGTATGCAATTTTTAACTTCTAACTTCCTATTCCCTTTTTCATTCAAGGAGATCTAATACTACAAATGCATCAATCAGTGGTTCACTTTTTAAATATCTTATTACTGCTTATATCACTTTATCCCAGGTATAAGAACAAAAATGTGCAATGTGAAAAACCTTTCTACAGACTTTATCCAAAGAAACAAGACAAAAACAAACTTTTCTAAGAACAACAATTTGTAGAATCTTGGGTAGAGAAAGTCATGTGAATATAATGTATTACTAGTTTTTATTTTTTTTATTTTCTACTAACATGATAAAAACACATCCCTGATTAATTATTTATTAAAAGCAAATAATGCAACATAGATTTTTCGGACCCGCCCCCCCCCCCGGAAATTCACTTCTAAATACATGCCTGTCTTAAAATAAATTGGCAGCAGCCAAAACATGCTGTCACAGTACACACACTACTAGAATATCCATGGCATTGTGCTTTGACCCTTTGAGGAACAAGCCATCTCGAAAAGTGGAGAGACTGTATGACCTCCAAAATCCCAGAACTTCTCTTTCTGTGACTGCTTTTGCTGGCGGACATTTCACTAACAAGATATATTCATATCGTCCACAAGCCTATGGCGACCACGAGGAACCTTATCTCTGCGGTAATGCAGTCTAACTATGCAGATTTTACTAAATCTATTCTTACTAACTCATCGCAAATTATCAAGAGAACTTCATCATCAATTAGCAGACATAAAAATGACAAACTGCGGGCATAATGGCAACATTGTTAGGTAGATAGCGAAGAAAATGAAGTATGAAAATGTTATTGAAATCTTAAACTTCCTTTTTGACGAGCGAGTTTTCAATACGCGCCAGGTAGTTATCATAAAAATGTCTCACACGTTCATAAATGTGTCATTTATGCTTGCTGCATGAACATCTATTATAATCTGATACCTTTGTTAATGTACATAAATATACTTCATGTTTACTACAAAATCGTGGAAATTC